>LUCG01300783.1:0-10179 GCA_001633085.1 Carthamus tinctorius
TGGATGGACTAGCTTATAAGCTAGCTTATCAGCTAGCTTATTTTTGCCAAACACAGCCTTAGATCCACTTCTCAAGCTTCTCACGTTAACCTCAACTTCTCACACGATTCTTCGCCTTTTATAATGTAACTGCTGGGCTTTATAAGTATTGGTCGATTTCTGAGGATAAAGCAGACTCTGTTATTGTTTATCTTAGAAACAGCAGCTCTACTTTAGGGTAGAGGTCGGGATTACGTACATCTCACCCCCTAGACCTTGCTTTCGAGTAGGATTTATTGGGTCAGTTTTGTTTGTTTTGTAGATCCCTTTTCCAGTTTTAAGAATAAAATGGTTTATGTGCATGATGCAGGAAGTGATTAACGAAGACGATGAACTGCTAAAGAATCTGAAAGCAGAGTGGGGGAATGGCATCTTTGATGCAGTGGTTACTGCATTCAAGGAGATGAATGAATACAACCCCAGTGGCCGATATATCGTGAATGAACTTTGGAATTTCAAAGATAATCGAAAAGCGACTTTGAAGGAAGTCATTAGCTACATATTGAAGAATCTGAAGAGCTTGAAGCGCAAAAGATGATAAAAAGGTTCGCATATCACCACTTACCATCATTTTTACTTTCTAAATTCTGTTATCTTTGTTTCTAAGGCTTATTCTACATTTTTCGTAGTTTTCAATAGATCTGCACGAAATTATAATTATTTTTGGAAAATTAGAGTTATACAACTCAAGATTTGGCCATATACTGTGTAGATCCATACATTTGATTGTTGGTTCTAGGAGGCAAGACCGTCTTCCATATTTGGCAACCATAAACTAGCTTGTTTTTTTATCCTTGGAAAAAATAGCCGTTTGGTTAGTCTTAAGCTGCCTGTTAGAAACGTTTGAATCATGGGCGGACCTAGTGTAGTGTGAAAAATTACAGGGTCGTGAAAGGTGCCGGCATATCAATTTGTTGTGTGCCACCATATGTATTTTGAAATTGCAATAAGGACACAAATTTTCCTTGATATAGTTTGTTAGTTCCTTGTTTTTCAAATGTGAAATCTTGGTTGAGTTTAGCTTTTAATTTAGGACATATTGTGTTTAGAAAAGATTTGCAGTAACAAAACTCGAACTTGAGACCTTACATTTGAAAAGCAATGAACCAACCACCAGACAGATATTGATTTTGTGATATATATATATATGTGTGTGTGTGTGTGTGTGTGTCTTATAATGAAATGGTGCCACCATTTGAAAAAAAATTATGGGTCCGCCCCTGGTTTGAATTAGCTCAACGGTCTTTCTTCTACCTTTTCTCTAACTGTGCCCCTTCGTATTTTTTTCGAAATTAATTTTTCCAACATGTCTTGTTAGGTCGTTTTTACATTATCAGGCTATCAACTAGTTTTTACCAAATGCCAGCTTATAAGTTAATTTGCCAAACACGACCTTATAGGAGGGATGGCAAGGATAGTCAACCATTTTGAGAAATTATTCTACTTGATTTTCGTTCTTTTTTGCAAGTGGTGGAACCATCGTTCGTTCTTTTGGTAAAATCTGTTGGATTTTGAGTCTATTTTGTACACCATTTACATGCATGGGACTATCCTATGCTATTCAATTAAGCTTTTTTTGCACATTTTACTTATTTTCCTTACCCTATTTTGATAGCATATCAAAAAACGATTCCAAATTGTATTCAAGTTCTCTTTTGTTGAATCTTAGGGGCCGTTTACCAAATTCTTATCAGGTAAGTGCTTACCGGCAAGAGATTCACCTTCACTTACCTTATTATGTAACATTCTTGGCCATGAAAAGAGATTGTTGGTAAGAATCTTAAATATGTAAGCACTTATTTGATAAGAGTCACTTCTCACACTTACTGGGTAAGAGTATTAGTAAATAATATTGGTAAGTGCTGGTAAGTGTTTAGTAAAACGGCCCCTTATTAAGTCTTGTATGAATGAAGTTGTCTGTGTAGATTAATCCGTCTTTGTAGACTAGGAAGGCTTTTGTTGGGAAGAGCCTTGTTCATAGATGGAAGAAACATGCTTTTTAATTGGGAGTGACAGATTTGGAAAAACTTGGCTTTCTGCATAAAGCTCTCCCCTAAAAGCTTTCAGAATAAGCCACTACCAAACGGTCATGTATAACTAACAGAATAAGCCAAGTCTCATAAAGCTGCTAACAAACAGGCCCGCAGTGTCAGTTGCACATAACATTACATGTTACAAGTTCAAATCTATTTCTTTCTTTTCGAAGTTTTTGGTAACAACAGCAAGACAGAAAAAAGTAGGAAAGACTATACACCATTTTTATTTAAATTATACTCTTTATAATGAGTGTATTTTATTTTATATTATATTATGTTGATTATTGTATACCAAACCACTATTTGAAAAAAAATCTTGGTTTATTGTAGAATGCAATATTTAACTATGAGATATATGTGTTCTTTGATACAGATGTAGAGCTGGCAATTCCATGATGACAATCTTGAAGCAGTGAATTTATGTGAATTTAGAAATTGTGGACTTGTATTTGGAGATTTTTAGTTTTAGGCATTTAGAAGTGGCTGCTTCTCTAATGTGAACATCTTTGTGGCTCTTTTCTGGCATTTATGGAATGTTTGCCATTGGGGCTTTAATAAATAATTGCACTAACAAGTTATTAGAAAAACTGTGTATAAAAACCTTAAAAATCTGTTTGGTTCGTAGAATGGAGTTTGATGGAATTTGACTGCGTGTTTGATTGGTAGGAATTTTCAAATCCTTAACATAAGCAGATTAATGATGAATTTCTTAAATTGTGGAATTCAAAGGATTTTATCATTTTCATTTTGCGAATAAAACATTACTAAGGAATTAGTCAAAAGAATCTGTCATTCCAATTCCATCAAATTCTTTTGAATTTTGCGAGTCAAACAATTGCTAAAAAACCTGTTTGGTTTGTAGGAATTTGGACTGAAATCTCCCACAACTGACGGATTTAGAGATCCTTGGAGATATATAGAGTCTTGTTTGTTTTTGGTATTCAATTCTTATTTTCCATTTATGTCTGATATGTTTAGATCAATTTAGACCGTTGGTTACTTTCTCCGTTTTCAAAACCTCTCAACCCTTAATGTTCTCTAATTAATTAAACGATACCTTGGCTCTTAATTCCGTTCACCACCAATTTTTTGATTTCAACGTTGGTTTTAGCCTAGATGTACTTGAATTTGCAAAACCAAAAAACACAAAGATTGTAAATCTATGTATTGGATGTCCAGATCATCTTGAATTTCTTAAAATCAAGGCTTTGGTGTGTAGGATAACATTAAAACTCCATGCCTTGCAAATTTGTCGACATTCTTTTGTTTCTTTTTTTATTGGTTTCGTCCTTCGATCATCGATACTCACCTCAACTGATGTATTTAAGTTGATTTTTTTAGAGATTAAATAGACAGTTATACATATCCAGTCGTTTGTCGGTTTACAAAAACAATTAATCTTATAGATTCAGATTTCAAACTTCAACATCATGTCTTAAAAAAACAAGCATCACCATAATGTCATTTCAATTTCCAAATGCAATCCCAAACACCCTTGGACTGCATTCAACAGTTTTCTCATGTGTTTCTTCCCTATATTACCCTTTTCTTTTCTTAATAAATTTTTTGCTACCTTTCACAAATTTTCTTTATCTACGATTACAAAACTTATCAACAATTATCTAAAATAAATATGAAAGATGATATTTTTTTGTCACATTATATTTAAAAATAAAAATTAAAACAAATTTCTTGACCAAATTATACAATATATGTTACCATTTTCCCCTTCTTTCCGTTAGGGGTATTCACGGGACAGGACGGGTAGTGAAAATTTCAAGAACCATATATATGGGACGGGTATCTAATTTTACTATATGAAACCGAACCGTGCGAGGTGGGTACCGCACCTAACTGAACCGAAAAGGAGCGGGTACCCATGGTTCGGTTCACGGTTACCCGCATTTTGTCGAGTGTTTTGTTATATACAAAATATATACTAGAAAATGAAGTTATTGTGACAAACTAAAACAATTAACACTAAAAAATATTAGAAAATAAAAATAAGAGTATGGAGAATTGTCGTCGATACGGGTGTGTAAAAACGATTTAGACCAAATCGGACCTACAAACCAATGGCAGTGGGGTGTGAACGAAGAAAAACACGACCTGTGATGAAGATATTCTTAAGATTGGTACTTTTTTTTATTATGAAGTATTAATAAATATATTTTTCTTAATAAACTAAAATATATACGGGCTGGGAAGGGTATCCACAAGTAGTAAATTTAGAGAACCGAATCCGACCAGCGACTTAGAAGGTATCCTTATTTTTAGGGGTTTCAAGTTACGGATTGCTCGGATATCAACTTTCTCGGTTTCGAATCTCATGATTCGGTTCAATTTCTTCGGTTTTCGGTTACTTTTCTTGGGCCATAACTCCATGTAGTCGACATGGAAAATGGTCCCTCTCAGCAGCAATCAACCCAAATAAAAAAGAATCCCAAATTTCCCCTTTTTCTCATGCCTTCCAAACCCTAATTTCGATTTCCCCCCTAATTATTCGATCTCCATCCCAAAGGTTTTTGCATCTTCTTCTCAACGATCCATACTTCCATTTCTCAGTCCATTCCATATTCATCCAACAATTCTGCACTAATGATGCCCACTGACCTCCATGATTCTTAGATCTTGGTCAAACTCGCAACAGTTTTCGATTCAATTTCATCTCCGATTACTCCAATTCCACGAATCTGGATTAAAGTTTCGGTAATGAGAAATGTCGCTTTTGTCAAAAAAAGGCGATTCGATCCAGATTCGAGAGGTGTGGAACGACAATCTCGAAGAAGAATTCGCATTGATCCGATGCCTCGTTGATGATTTCCCTTATGTCGCCATGGACACCGAGTTTCCAGGAATTGTTCTTCGTCCCGTTGGAAATTTCAGAAACAGCAACGATTATCATTACCAGACGTTGAAGGACAACGTAGATATGCTCAAATTGATCCAATTAGGGCTAACTTTCTTCGACGAACAAGGAAATCTACCGACCTGTGGAATAGATGGAACAGATAAGTTTTGCATTTGGCAATTCAATTTTAGAGAATTTAATGTGAATGATGATGTTTTTGCTAATGATTCTGTTGAGCTTTTGAGGCAAAGTGGGATTGATTTTAAGGAAAACAACGAAAGAGGGATAGATGCACAGAGGTTTGGTGAGTTATTGATGTCATCTGGGATTGTTTTGAATGATGGTGTTTATTGGGTTACTTTCCATAGTGGTTATGATTTTGGGTATTTGTTGAAGGTGTTAACTTGCCAGAATCTTCCCGAAACGCAATGTGGGTTCTTTAGTTTGATCGATATGTATTTCCCTACGATTTTCGACATTAAGCATTTGATGAAGTTTTGCAACAGTCTTCATGGCGGGCTGAATAAGCTAGCTGAACTGTTGGAAGTTGAGAGAATTGGTATTTGCCATCAGGCGGGTTCCGATAGTTTGCTTACCGCTTGTACTTTCAGGAAGTTGAAAGATTGCTTCTTTAGTGGTTCGCTAGAGAAGTATGCGGGTGTTTTGTATGGTTTAGGTGTTGAGAATTAAGAAATGATCGACGAAAAGAGTAGTTTAGAGAAAATAAGAAACATAATTTTATGAAAGAGAGATGAAAGATTGGTTGTTTTTGAGTTATATGTGTGTTGTAAAGGCACCACAGCTTGTACACTTCTTGAGGGAAAAAAAAGGTTATCATTTGATCATGTGTTTCTGTTTTCTATAGCTTAATGTTTCGGTTTTTACTTTATTGGTGGTGTTGGTTGTCTATGATTTAGATCTCTTAAGGGCGTGTTTGGTATGCAAATAGAGTGAGATAGGCGGGTGAAAGAATTGCTTGATTGAAGGTTTTAACTTTTAAGGTTAATCTTTGACATGGGTAGTTTAGTAATTTACCAATCTTGTCTCATATTCCTGATTTCTGTTCCATCAATATGGTGGGACAATTATTGTTTTTTCGCGTTTGGTTTTATTTATTAGCGTCTTAATGAGCTTAATTCGACTCATGGCTTATTTAGTCGGCTATACACGACTGTTTAATAGTGGCTTAATGATATAGAAAGTGGCTTATTTAGTAGGTTTCTAAGGGAGGGCTATATGCATAAAGCCAAGTTTTTTTTTTTTTTTGCAAACCTACCCCTCCCAATTAAAAAAAATGCTCCTATTTATGAAAAAACCATCTCAAACAAAAACCTTTTCCAATCTATAACAGATTAATACACACAGACAAACTTTCTCCATACATGAATTAATAGAAAACCAACCAAACACCCCCAGTGTTGCTCTAAAACAAATTTTTGTCTTGTCCTGTTACGAGTACCAACACACCCTTAACATTGCTTGATGAATGAGTAATAGGTTGTGGATAAACAAAGAAAAGATGCACCGTGGAATGTATGATGCTTATAATCATCCATATCCAGTTCAGATTTCGTGGCAAAGCATCTTTGATGGTTTTCATGCTCGCTTGCCGTTCTTATCACGGGTATGTATCTTTTTGTTGATTGTTTCCATCTTTCTTCATGTTATGAACATCCGCGTAAGTGTAATCAAAATTCTTCGGTAACGTGCATATGTGAAACCGAAGTTCAAAAGCCCTGTTTAATATCTTGTTCTAGTGTGAGTTATGGCTCTTTTGGACCTCCCTTCAATTGGTGATAGTTACTCTTTCACAAGTATGGATGCATTTGTTACTCAGGATAGGACACTATAGATAGGACAATGATGGAACGAAAACTACTTGTCTGATGTTTGATGCCATATTGGAATGGTACATGAGTGGTTGGGACAGAAATGGATTTTTTTGTCTCACCAAATAGGATGTAAACAAAATCAGGAAGATGAGATAACATTACTATATTACTAAAGTACCTTTGTCAAATTAAAACCCTAAAACTTTTTACGATTCTTTCATCCACCCTACTTTATTCTTGCTTGTCCCATCCGTGTAGCAAATGCATCATATGGACATGATCTTTCTTTTAACTTGTGTATTGATTCTAAATCTTTTAGTTGAACATGTTCTTGGATCCTTGTTAGTTGCTTCTAATTGATATTTCTTACCACACTTCTTTGTAATTTTAGGGCATGAATGCTCATATTTTGTTGTGAGCTTTCATTGGCATTTATTGCTTTAAATATTTTTTTAATTCTTTTAGAACTAATGTTTTTTGAGGAAGTTGGATTTCTTGGAAGGATTTGATATCTTTGGTATGTATTGTTTGTAGGACTTTGGAATGGAATTCCATTCCATTCTTTATAAAAAACAATTATAGTGATCAGTAAATTATTTTTTTATTAATTGATTACTAGAAAACAAACATAACATATTTTAAAATATTACTACAAGCAACTCGTATGAAATCTTGCAAAATATTAACTATCTACATGTTTTTTTTCCCCAACAAGATCCCCATGGAATTTCTAGTTCTCATGTTTGTAGGCTTTCATTTTTGGACTTTTCAGAACCAAACGGATCCTAAATCCCACCAGATCCCGCAAAGCAAACAATTCAAGGTTGTTTGGTTTGCGAAAATCAAAAGGAATTTGATGGAATTAGAATGACAAATTCTTTTGACCGTGATGTTTGGTTCATGGAAGGAACTTGATGAAATCCTTTGAATTTCATAATTAAGGAATTCATCATTACTTGGATTAAGTGAAGGAATCGAATTCCTACCTACGAAACGTGTGGTCAAATTTTATTCCAATTTCTTTAAATTCAAATTCCTTCGATAGACTAGAATTCCATCGAATTCCATTTTACAAACCAAATGCCCCTCATTTTGTTTGTTATGCATTGTTGCAGAACCGATGGATTATGTTCATGGTTACGTAGTTACACCATGTACAATGTTCTTTTTCTATCGATTTGTTATCGTTGTTTTAGATTCAAAGCTTGTGGTTTAACGAGTTGAACGAGTCATTGACCTTTGTTTACAAATAGGGTTAATAAGGTGCTATTGGACTTGATATTTTTTGATGTACTTGTTTGTATTTTGATAAAAATATACAAGTTTTTACACATGTTTGGTTTTGAGAGATTGTGATTTCATGTTAGGATTCAGAATTTTTGGTGTGTTTGTTCTAGGATTTGGAACAAACTAGTGATGAACAACAAGTGTATATTCTTTTTTTTTTTTGATAAGGTTCACCTGGGTTTGCCCAGGCTACATCCTTGGTAATTTTTACCGAGAGCTAAAGCATGCTCCCCTGGGATTAATACTCAGTGGCCCATGGTTGCTCACCCCCGAATTCAAACTTGAGTGGATTTTTCCCCAACATCAAGCCTTAACCAGTAGGCTTCCCCATTGGGCTTAACAAGTGTATATTCTTGTTCTAATCCTTGTTGGTCTCAAGATACGGAGTAGGCTAGATGGTTATCGATTGAAGGATGTAAGATGACCCATGGGAATTTGGTAAAATAGCCCTTTAAACTTCGAGAGAAAAAGTGCTTTGGATGGCAGTGATTTATTTTGTTTTATAAATCTTGTTTCTGAAATTTTTTGTGGGATAGCATAAGTTGTACTGAGTGTATGGATAAGAATATTTATGGCTTCTTAAAAAAAGATAAGTTATTTTTAAGAAATCAATTCATTTTAACTTTTTCAAGAAGAAGATAAGCACTTTTCATATAAGCATGCCTTGTTTTAGATAAGCAATTTCAAATACCCCTTAAATAAGAAAGGGAAAAGAAAAGACTTCTAAAAGGCAAACAACATAAAGATCTCATCCGTTGAGAGAGGCGAGATGGATTCTTGATACGTGATTCCCAATAAATGTTTTCTTTATTGATTCGTCTTGATGCCCATTCAAAAATTTAGACTTGTAGCTCAACAAATAGCATTTAGGCAGAGTCCAAGTTGGTCTTAAAGACTGTCGTTATGGTGACTCCAAAGCAAGTAGCATGTAACGTAAATAGAAGCATGCAGGACCTTATTTAACCATGGAGAAAAGGAAGGACTCTTTTTGGAATTTAGAATATCGAACATGAAGCGATCAAAATCGACATTAATGTTCCACCATTCTCGAAACTTAAATAACAGGTTGTGAAGTTATAGTTTCTTTAGTGTGGAACCAATTAAATGATAGCAAAGAAAAAATCAATGTGTAAAGGCATCTTCAACAGTTCTTTATAATTATCTTAAAAGAATACTCAAATATCAAATCTCTGAACAGGTCTTCTATTTTAAATAATTCAACATTAATTATATTATTAAAATGTTGCTTGATTTTATCGTTTTCTTTAAATAATTAATGATTGTTGAGTTTTATAAATAAATATTTTAGTCAAATAAAGAATAAAGTTTTTTTTTCTTTCAGATGTTCTAAATATTAGTCTTATTTATCCAATCATTTTTCGTGTCAATAATATGATAATTGCATAAATAAGTGGATTTTTTGAATCAATCTCAACTTAATCAAAATATTAAATGATAAATGAACAAGTTCACTTATAAAAGGTGTCAAATTCGTGACTCTTGATTGCGTTTCAGAATTGAAAAGCACTTTTGGGTAGAAGTGCTTATCAACTTATGTGTATTTGAGAAAGTGTTTGGATTAGCTTTTTTTCCTTATCAAGCCCTAAATTGATAATCAAGAAATCCAATAATCACAAATCCAAAATCGACGCTCAAATCAGTGAAATCTTACAAATAGATGCCCAAATCGGAGAAGATGATGCTTATCTAAGGAGAAATCGAGCCGGTGACTTCCAAATCTGAGAGAATGACTTCCAATCGGAGAAGATGACTTCGGTCGGAAGAAACACGACTGGAGGTGGGTGAGGAAGAAACGCGATAAGTCACACCAGAGTGACTTCTCAAAACCTCTGTTTTGGCTTCTCCCCAACACAATAAGCAGTTTTTAAGACGCACTTTCAAACATTTGATTTTCCCTTTTCTGTTGATAAGTTGATAAGCATTTCCCCAACACACTCTCAAAACAAGCCCTTAATGGTTTCAACTTTCAATTATGGAACTTGTCAAATTCTGAAAGAAATAGGTGGACACATATTGATTTATTAAAATCAGTTGATACACATGGATGATGTTAAAATATATATATATATATATAGAGGAAAGTTCAAATGTGAACCACTTTTTGGTTGTGAAC
>LUCG01300787.1:0-14043 GCA_001633085.1 Carthamus tinctorius
CGGGAGTCGAACCCGGGTCTATTGCTTGGAAGGCAATTATCCTAACCGTTGGACTACAAACGCGACCTTGTGATTCACCTTCTTTCTTTCGACTAAAATAAAGGGTCTGGTTTAAAGGAAAGCCTCAAATAAACGAAAAACCGAAGAACACCCTCATATCTCTCCATCTGGACAGTATGCACTTGTGTATACGGGTAATTTTGTAATATGCACACGTGCATAAGTGTATAATGCAGTTGTGCATAAAAACCCCAAAAGAACTCAAAGTACCCATATGCATCAGTGCATACGGTCCAGATGGAAGACTACGAATGTGTTCCTCGATTTTCCGTTTTCTCTGAAATTTTTCCTTGAACCTCCCTCATTAATAATTATAAAGAGTTTCGTTGGTAAGAATAACCAAAAAAAAAAAGTTGTCTCTCTCTTAAAGCAATTATATTTCAAGGTTTTCAAATAATAAGGATTTTAGCTTCTTTCTTACACTTTACTACTCATCACAAATCTTTTGGCATGAAATCTTAACTTTGAAATTAGATTACAAGTTTTTTCTTTTCCATTCAGTTGATTCTTTGTAGATGACTAGATATAATAATGGATGTCACTATAATGAATTTAAGTTGAGGCCTCAAATGTTATCATAAGCATTAAATTTGATCCAAATGGGTTTGTTTACCATTCTCTCAAAACCCAAAATTTTAGAAGTTACTTCTTACCAATTTATAAAGGTTAAACGAACGTAAGGGATCACTTATCAATTTTTTATCGGGTAAGCGTGGCAAAAGTAGCCACTCTCACTTGCCGTGTGGGGTGACAGTCTTGCCATCAAAATGGATGGATGGTTAGCATTTATAACTCGGTAATGACTTACCCCATAAAAGACTCTCGATCTGTGTCTGCCCTCTTACAGGGTAAGATTTTTCGTCCTTATTATGCTCACTTAGTAATGTAACTAAACAAGTAAGCGCTTACCAAGGTAAATGTTAAGTAAACATCCCCTAAATATAGTAAAAAAGACGAGCATCCTTAACCGATCATGAGGACCAATCCAATCAAGAACCATTTATAAGAATGTATCTAATATGCATAATAAGACAACATAGTACAAAACAAGAACTTGTTGTTTCACGTTTGATGTGACATTAGAAACTAGCACAAAATGGGACCGAGTGGGACAAAAATGTTCCTCTCATCAAAATAGACGAAACAAAAACTTGGAAGATAGAACAAAATTAGTAAATTACTAAACTACCTACGTCAAATTAAAACCATTCGTTAGTCTTGTCCAGTCTTGTACGCATTACCAAACGCACCTTAATTGACAAAGGCTCGGATCAAGATAGACCAATTCAGGACCGGATAGGCCGAAGCGGCTAAGGAGATAACATCTTCATATGAAATGTAGGATTTGAAGGGAGAGAAGTATATCCGAGTATCCGACTATAGTGGCAATATTCCTATCCGAAAAAGCAGAGCAGTCGTTTTCATAGTTTGTGCTTTCTTGTCGAGACATTTCATCGAACACTTGCTATGCATCTGAAATTTGGACCTGTTTTCTTCCATGCATTATCCTATGAAATCCAAACTGCTCCACTTGTTTGGTTCAGGAAACATGAGATAATGCATTAATATTCACATAAAGGTTTTCTAGCCCTAATTTCCAATCCAAAGATCAAGAACTAATAAAAGAAATAGCATTACTGGCTCCTCAAACAGCCACTAGTTTAGCGTAAAACTAACAATACAATTGAAACCCGACTTCACGACAAAAACGTGTTGAGACTGTAAAATATATAAACAATGAAATATGTTTCTAGAAGCAAGCATACTAGAAAATCAGAGGAAACACTTGATATTCATCTATTGTCATCGACTTCCCACCACCTACGTAAGTACACGATTAAAATTCTACCCATGTAGAATTAAGCCTGAAAATCTACATTATAATATAACGTGTATAGTGTGTTACGAACTTATAATCACCTACCTGAAGCAGCTTGCAGCTTTCTACCTGATAATTTACAGTAGTATCATGCATCCGCGCCCATGTTTTCTGACGGTGATTCAGCCGATGTTCAGCACATTGTAGCATCGTTAAGACCAACTCATCATTGACCCTTTACCGTAGAAAAGGAAGTTGACCTTGGCGTACCCATCAGGGATAGCTTGTGATCCGGGAAACTATTTGTTCTCCAGATGGATCAGCGAAACAGCTCTGGAAACGACCACATTATGAACTTTGCAAAAATGTCGGTTTCCAAGAACTCTATGTGAGCAGCTCGTCCAATTATGGTATTCAAGTTTCGACCTTGCAGTGAGGTGTCAAAGTTGACATCACATCGCATAAACGTGCGTTGTGCGGAGGATGGGGAGCGGATTTGGTCCAAGCAGTTGTTAAGCATCTCGAGGAAAAGTTTGCCCTTCTTTGAGTAGTCGGCTGACGATGCTTGGCACATCTCGATTCGAGCAGAATGATAAGGGACATAACCATCCTGGACAAATATTTGAGTGATTAACTTCTTAAGTTTGCTTTACTTCTTAATAACGCTACCACATGAATGTGACAGATTGTGTAAATGTAAATGCAGAAGGGAGTATGTGCCACTTTTGGTCAAAAAGTTCATTCCTGTGGGGTGTTTTTTCTGTTTTTCTTCATTTCGCTCTTCTCTAAAAAGGATGGTTTATTTGCAATGATAAGCCATGTGAGAATGTAAGGGGCAGGTTCAGATGAGAACCGTAAGTATTTTGAGAACCTAGGAACCAACTAGTCATGACGAATATCATGATAGATGTTCAGGAGAAATAATATTCATGAATATTTTAGGATTATTCATAGTGAATAACTCATAAAATAGTTGGTTCCCAAGTTCTCAAAATATTTTCGATTCTCATTTCTGAATTTGTTAGAGAAAAGAACTGTTTCGGTTGTGGTAGAGTAGATGACAAAAGCAAAATATCAAAACTAATGGGATGCTAACAAAAAGTAAGAAGACACTGTTCTTAGTTGAATCTTGTCTTTTCCAGCAATGGGTATTATTGTCCAGTAAGAAGAAGTAAGAAATCAGAAAGATACCGATCAACTTTCTAAACCGCCATGTTGTACTGGAGCACCTATTGTTCTTGTGATTTGCAAGAATGAGCAGTATTTAGAAATAGTAAAAATGTAAATGCAAAAACATCATCATGCTTAATATTTCCCCAAAATTTGGAGGTGTAACGTTCTTTTTCGTGTTTCAATAAGAACGCCCGTTTGTGTGCAACGAAAAGTCAAGTGCAATGGTTCAAAAAGTCAATTGCTCGTTAAGAAAAGTCGGCTTTCATGATGGTTGCAGACAAGTGGAGGAGCAAATTAGTTAGAGTCTCTGAAAATGAGAAACCAATACCTGAGGAGATGATAGCAGGATTATGTTCTTAAAACTTTCCAACGTCTTTTGCTGAAAGTAAAATAAGAAGAAATCAGATTTTTAACAAAAATAATAGCAAGTAAAGCAGCAGAAACTGGTGCCATCTTTGTAGCGGTCACCAGTTTCGAAGCCTAGAGAGAGAATTCTGAGGACTAAAAAGTAACCCTGACTGTCAAAATGAGTTGTTTCTATTCAGAAGTACCGGCTGTACCTTGGAAAGTTTGTAGAAGAAAGTGTTTTCTAGATCTATATCATCAGTGAACGTCAGTTGATGAATGCAACGAGTATTCTTAAGCTTCTTCAACAGCCATAATCCAGAATTGAAAAGTGAATTTGAACTGTAGAGATAACCTAAATGTGGCCCCGAAAGAGAGATATATGTATTCAGGTACCTGTGGTACGGCTCCATGATGCTCTCTGCAATTTCGAAAGAATACATCAATAGAACCTTAAGAAATCAAATAAAAAAGAAAAAGAAGTAATTGCTTTACAAAGCAAAATAGTTATGTACCAGCTAGTGCTGTTCTTATAATCACATTTCCAATGGAGTGCCCAACAAAGCTTAGCTTAACGTCTTTTAAGCTACCGGATCTTGAGGCTTTATCCATCTTCTTTTTAACAAATACAATGATTTCTTGGGCCAGTCTTAATCCCATATCCCTAAAGTCCTCAGACGTCTTGTCTTCATTGACCTCCGACATTAGAAACTCTATTTTCGGATCTATCAGAAGCCATTGATTCCGCACAAGTCGTAAATCCAGATGATGCCCCTGCTTATTGTTTTTATTTCATGAAGAATTAGCATTTCTATATCAGAAATCTTTATCAGCACCCACCTTGTACATCAAAATCAAAATGCTTCACGCAGCACATAATGTAGTCACATGAAATATTACATATTTAACAGACTTTTTGACATTCTTAAAGGTGTACCCACTTTAATTTGATGTTTGCAAGTTTAAGTCCTGCCTCTGAACTTTTTAGCAAAGCAACAAAAGAAGGAAGAAACAGCTTGCGTGTTATTTTTAAGTAAACCATAATTTTATTATTATTTTATATTATGATTGGGAGATTTTTCTTGGGGGAAGCAAAAAAAAGAAGCATAAAAAGGACTAGAAGAAATTTATGGATAAAGAGGGACGTTGTAAAGAACAGAACATGCCTGAAAACCATGAACAAACACAGCAATCTTCAAAACACGGCCCTTTTGCTGATTGCCAGCAAAACTTGAGTCAATTTCTGGAAGCATCCCATTAGTATCTTTTGGGTCCATGTTCCTGTAGTAATTTCCACTGGGTGAATGCAATGGTGCATTTACTACACGTTCTACGATGATGATAGGTATACGTGAGGGATCTCCAAAAATATGAAGGTCTTGGATTGAACGATTGTTTATCTGCATAAGAGTGGAACAAGCTTATGGTTTCCCACATAAAGGAAGTAGGATAATGAAGCCTTTGACAATGCTGGCTTACCCTCATCTGTGCAATACTACGACGGTGGAGCTCAGCACGCATTGCTGCAGCCTGGGAAGGCTAAGAAAAGAGAAAGAAGGAAGAACCATTAGATCTATCATAAAAAGGAGTTTCCAGAATATTTACTCAGGCCTAGAACTAAAGCGCAATAAGATGTTTGTGCTCTGTGATAAGTAAATTTTGTGGCAAGTTAGCCGTGGAAAAAGTATTACATCTTCAGTTATCTTCCGAAGAGCAGGGAGTTTCCCACGATGGTATATAGAGTCGTCAATCTCGTTTCCCGTATATTGGTGAGGCATCTCTACCTTAGAGTACACCATCCATATTGACCATTCAGCTCTACGATCGATAGCCCAGGAATTACGCAAATGCTCCAAAATCTTTGTTTTGTTAGCCCTGGTGTGCAGTAAAAGAACAATTATGGAAATGACAGTACCACACACATTTTATGTAACGCTCACCTTTTATTGATATTTAGAAACCAAATAATGCAACATAAAATTTTCGTTGAGTTATATGCAACATAAAATTATGGAATTGACGGTACCACACACATGAAATTTAAATGGTTTCAGAATGATAAAACTTTAGTTGAGTTATATGCACTTGATTTCTGCATAAAGAGACACATGAGTTTCAGAAAAAACTGTTGCATCTCAAAATGTATACAGCAACATAAGCAAAAGATAAAGTTTTTTTATGCTACATCAAGGAAGCAGAAACAACTTTTGTTATTTCTTCCTTGCTAAGGCCATAACCCTCGACCCATGAGGGTTTATCCACTAGTGAACTTTACTTATTCAACACGCTAACAAAAATACATATGATATTTATTTTATCGACTTTATCAGGTGTTAGTATGTTGCATTAAATTAGTGGCTGCATATGATAAACGGGAAGCAGGAAGTTCCGGTTACACCCTTGCACCTCCATAGTCTCCCGTTCTATGGCCAGGAATTTTCTGCTTCGTATGTATTGATTATAAAATCTTCTTTCACAGAAAAGGGCCATTAGCAAGGCCTAGATTGAGGCTGGGGAAGGGAGAGTAGAAACAGACTCAAACCTGTGAAAGTTCAGAAATGTGTTCCATATGTAGTGCATTTGATCTCCAAGTGAATGAAAAAGACGGTAAAGTTCATCATTCTGTAGGGAATAAAGATGATCACTTGAGAAATCAAGGGTGCCATTTGGGATCTGTTCCAGGACAGAAAATGTGTAAGTGAAACTCAAGGTTATATTTGCAAGTGAAACCACTCAGACCGTCAGACGTTCAATCAAAGAACAAAGGAACAACCTTAGAACCATTGGCAGTATCCATGCCCACTTCCGTTGAAGTAGACAAGAACTTTGTCTCGTCATGTTGGGAAGCGAAACCAGTCAACTCAACTGTTTGATCAATTGCCTTGCTAAGATTTCGTAGCTCTTGAAGTAGACTTGCACGGGAAGTTAAAAATGCCTTCACAAGCAAGACCTGTTTGTTGAAACAGATCGTGAGCAGTTAAAGATGAAGTTAACTTTTGCAAAGAATATAAATGACAACTATTTGTGTATGCCAATATATGCAACGTGAGAGAAGAGTAGTATGATTATCAGTACTCCCACAAGTAACTGATCACAACAATTCTCTGTCCATAACAAAACAAAATACAGAACCCAAAAACTGATAAGAAATGCATACTTGAGTTTCCTTGTCATACTTCTCACCCGTAACTTCTTCATGACTATGAGAATTGCTGCCACTAGAAAGCCAATACAGTTAGTTTAACTTCAGGAAAAATAAAGAGCTGATTGTCCAATAGGCAGCCTTAACCATAAGAATCTACAGTTAGATTCTTGACTGAAGCAACAAATTCTGTAACCAACCTGGGTTTCTTCATAGCATGAACACCACCTTTCAGTAAGCTGATGTGCACGCTCGTATCAACTAGCACGGCATGGAAAGCATCAAAGTGAACAGGACAATATGAATGCAGCCCGAGAAGAGCCTTGGGTGGAATTCGGAATTCATGCACTGCAGCAGGGGATGCATCCAAAGAGTCCTGCATGTTGGAGCTGCAGATGGAGCATTAAAAACACTATATCCAGTAAAGATATCATGAAACAAATTGCAAATTATTCTTTCCAAGTAGGAAAAACTTTGGTTGGTACCGAAATGGAAACATTCCACAAGGTAAATCCATAATGCGATACTAATTACTAACCCGTTCTCCAAAACAGGTGCGTATAGAAGCTCAAATTTCAGAATTACAGCAGATGTGATCGGACCCTGAAGATTATTACAAATGTTCATCAATGGCAATTGACAAGATAACAAAGTGAGTACGACAGCACTTCTTTGCCCATATTCATTTGACTAACTTAACCCATATTGAAAGGAACATCACATCCCCAGGGCAAGGAGGGAGAAAAAAATGCTTGTTAAAAATTACCAAGTGCACAGGGAGAGAGAAAGACCTTAAATTTACCAAGAGATAAGTTGAAAGATATCATGACTGATAGAAGAATATCCTGCCTTGCATATCGAATCCGGAAAGGTTGTGATGAAAAACTATGGTCCGTGTCATCAATCTTCCAAACCCCCAACGCATCATCAGAACCAAGATCTGGAGCTGCAGTTCATACAGAAATTTTGCATGATATCAACTTCAGTTTCTCTCATGAGAATAAGGTAAAGTCCCTACATGGCTACATCTTGATATCTTGAAGAAGAAAAAACCAAGTTACCAACTGTATACAACAAAGTCACCAAAAAAATTATTACTTTTGATAGTAAAAGTTGTACAATGTGCTCATTGCTCACCCACACTAATGAAATTCTTCTGCTTGTGACAAAACATCCATAGTCCTAAAGCATATTGAGGAGAATAAACACAGATCCCTTAAACTATCTAAAGTACCATTTCCAATAAATTTGTTGCAAGTGTCAATGACAAAAAAATGGCTTGGAGAAAGCACCAGCTCCAAAAAAGATTACATCAGTTGCTATAGTTGTGAAAGACTTGGGCAACTTGAGATGCACTAATGGTTAAGTTGTTTACTTGTTTATAAGAGGCATCGGTGTGTAGCTCACTAGCTTGCAGGTCAAAATACTGCTTTTTCCCTCTAATATCAGAAGAATATATAACATAAGGAAAGCACAAGAGAGATATCCATTCCAATACCTATTAATTAGCTGTACACAATTGGGGGAATAACTTAACCATATGAAAGGATGGAAAAGATGCACACAAGAATCATTGATGTAATGTTCGTAGAAACAACTTAATAATTTAAAGCATCTTGAAGACGTTATGTGTTATCATCTGTGAGCATTGTAACACTTGGTGCAGAACAAAGATTCAAGACTTTATATCTAAGTTCTCACTGTTGCTTGTTTTGTAGTGTTCCCTCTGGCAAGCATTATACAATTTTCAGTTAATTACATCTTTTGAAATATGATTTTCTTAGCATCTACCTTGAACATGGATGGTGTCAACCCAAACGTTTTCATATGAATATCATTCCAGTAAAGTATGCTGCAGGAGAGGAATGATATGGGCAGTCACCTTTTTGGCTGTGGTCATTGGCCATTAAACTACCAAATATGACTGCTACTCTCCAGTTCTGAATTCATCATATGGCATGACATGCAGAATACTGAATGATGTATCCGTTGAGATTGCAACAACTCAAGCAAAGCATATTAAAACTTTGACGACAACACAACCACCAAACTCCACCACCACCCAAGTATAGATATGTATTTTTGGTTGTCCTTCATGCATTCATGTACTAACTGTTTTCTGATATTCCTATTTCATTTCAGATGATAAAAATGATTATAGCATAAGAATCCTCATTTTTTCTGCTGTGTCATATTCATGTGCCCTGTTGTCATCACTCTTATACCAGTTTGTTTATGACCTACTCCTGGTTCTGCTACTCTTAAATCTTAACAGAACTCCATCAGTTTACAGAGAGAAGGCAATCAAAATAACAAACCCATCTTTATTCTTAAATCTTACTATGTACTCAGATCCAAGTAATATAATGTAGTCGTCTAATCATCATTTGAAGATAATTTTTATGTAATTTCTTACACTGGATTGAGCTAGGAATTACATAAGTTAACCTAACGACTAATGAAGCTATCTTAAACTTGGATCAGATAACGGATATGTATTTCTACAGTGTGCAACTACATAACATTATAAAGCATGACTGCATGAGGCTGGATAATAACTGAATACGATTTAGCAAGTAAAGGATAATTAGTTAACTGCACAGATGAGCAGAAATCAGAATGAACTAAATAACAAAGTACCGTCGTACTGAACCACTCTTGAAGGAGTACCCAGTGAAGATGCGTTGTCACTATCTTCCCATCTCATGGTAATCTTGATCTGATACCACCTGTATACAAGAAAAAGATGCATCTATACTCACTTATTTCAAAAACACTCCACAGTTCCAGATATCCAGATCACGATCAAATAATCTTTCCAACTACAAAATCAGTATGTGATTTCTTAACTTCCAAAAAGATCTAATCGAACTTTGCAAAAACCACTGCAATTACATGATTACATCCACATAAACATTTCGTCGAAAGTACTAGATTAGAGATCAAAGTCAAAGTAGGTAGTTCCATAGATTGATCAGCTACTACAGTTCTAAAATGAACTTTGGGCAGAAATCAAACATATAAATACATTAAATCCTTACCCTTGCTGAAAGAGATCTAGGTTATGAAACCTATGAATATAAATCGCAACTTCGTGCACGGCCTCCAACATCGACTTGCGACTACGAGCACTTGAATGATGTTGTTCCCCTGGTAGCGACAAGAGCTTCGCATCGGCCTTCGCTTTAGGTGCTTTCTGTTGATTGAAACCAGCTATGAACCATTTAAGACGACGGAGCATAACTGATGATGATCTCTACGGTATTCCGGAGTGTGATTAGCATCCCTTCGATAAAAAACCCTAAAATTAGAGATTTTTGGAATCTTAAAAACGAAGAAGAACAGAAGAATGGTGGAATGATCTTTCTCTAAGTTCAGAGAGAGAGTGTGTGTGTTGGAGAGAAGATCGTGAAGCAGACGGCGCCGGCGACGGCGGCGAGATGCGAGCAGTTCGGCGGCCGGCGACGGAGGAAGACTTCCTTGGTCTGCTATTCACGGGAAGAAATTTGATCAAATCTGAGACTGTGAGTTGTTGTTGTTGTTTTATTTGGAAATTAATTTCAATATATTTTGAAATTGATATTGGATTAAACTTAAATCATTGTAGTTTGAAAAAAACCTGCCATTAAAGGCAAGATTCTTTAGAATTATATATAATTTTGTAAGATTTAGAGTTTGAATAGGATACAGGTGGGTTGATACGAGAACGATGTCAATTTAAGAAAATGCGAGAGCAACTCTCGGCCATACGTTTTCGGTCAGGGTGGACGCGGTCACGGAGGATTGACACGATTCATGGAGGGTGGAGATGACTAAAGGATGATGACCCGGTTAAGGCCACCTTTATTGACTGGATGAGTGGTTGAGAATCGTCCTCGCGTTTTCTTAAAAAATTATGCTTCTCGCATGAACATTTCTCAAAATAAGAGTATGCATCAATGTTGTTGCCTTAGGTTTTTCTAAAAAGTGGGACCTCAGCTTTAGACTATCCATGCTAAGCTTACAAACACATCTTGCAAGTGAGGTGGTATTTGCCCCCTAGGAAATATTTCTAGTAAATATTGCAAGCATTGCAAAAGTTGAAAGCTCTTGCAAATCGTAAATGTGGGTCATTTTCCTTATTTTCTTTTATTTAATTTTAAACAAAAGCCCAATGTGTGTAGCTCAATTGGTTAAGGAGCTTGGTGATTTGTTCAATGTGCTAGTGGTCACGGGTTCGAATCCTTCGGGATGCGATCTCAGGGCCCCTGTGCAATCGTCTTGCCGCTGAATGAGTCTGGTACGCCCCTCACGGTGGAATGGGCCGGTTAGCGTGTCCGAGAAATACGCATTTTTGCTCAATTTAATTAAACAAAAAAACTATTTTTTATCAATATAACTACTAAATTAAAAGAGGAGTGACATTGCATTGAAAGAGATCCAGGTCGTTATCCCTGTGTATCTTATACTTCGCTTAAAGTTTTGTTTCTTAGGAGAGATGCTCCCTTCAGGTTTCTGTTTATGAGACGAATTAGGCTCATTCCTGTGCATTTTCCCCCTTACTTCAAGTTTTTGTTTATGAGACACATAAGACTGCTTCTCCATGTACTTTTATAGGAGAGTTGCTCATTGATGGGGATATTGTCAATGTGAAATTAGTAACTGGGTGTTTTCTTGGTTCACCCAACATGCATGCGTGCGTACACACATATATACAGACGAATTAGGCTCATTCTTGTGCATTTTTCCCCTCACTTCAAGTTTTTGTTTATGTGACACGTAAGACTGCTTCTCCTTGTATTTTTGTAGGAGACTTGCTCATCGATGGGGATATCGTCCACGTGAAATTAGTCACCGGGTGTTTTCTTGGTTCACCCAACATGCATGCATGCATGCATGCATACACACACACACACATATACATGTGTGTGTTAGAGTTGATTACATAACATGTCCCTGAAATTTGATGGTTTTATAAATAGATAAAAAAAAGGAATTGTAAAAAGGAGGAGAAACATGATTGAATAATTTTACCCCCAGCTCTAAATAGACATTTTTAACAATGTTAGGTTTCACTTTCAAGCATTTCACTAAACCTCAAGGAAATTGACGTTTACTATTTGAAAATAGTCAAGTATATAATATCGAAAAAAGTTAGGAACAAACTATCAAGATGTCTTAATAAACTAGCTTAATAGCTTATAGAATTAAACGAGACAAAAACTCAAAAAATAAGTTTACTTATGATTATAAAAAATGAGCTTAAAAAGGAATTTTTCTACATGATTTTCCTTTTTCTTTACGTTTTCTTAACTAAAAACTTAGGATCATGGTTGTTAAGATCGCGATCAAGATCGTAGGATCGTAAGATCATACGATCCTACCTTTGAAAAACTAGCAGGATCGTCCTAGAATCGTAAATGCGATAGGATCGAGCTGAGATCGTAGAATCGCTTACTGGATCGTAAGATCGCTATACGATCCGATCTTACATGTCGCTAATCATTATTGATCCTGAATACAATGTCCAAACTCTATGAGTTCTTTCGTTTTTTTCCGCATATTACTATTATTCTACTCTATTATTTTTACATTTTGTGGTGGTAAACTTTGTATTGATATTGATAGTCTTTTACTTTACTATCATGTCACAGTTTTTTTATTTCAACTTAGGAGATGGAGATATACGTGAAGAACATTTTTCTTTTATTTCACTATATGTGTTTAAGTGTATCACGTATTAAACTTTATTATGATATATGAACAAATATATTGTAGTTAATTAGAAATTCCATTGGATTCTAGTGGAGAAATGTTATTGTATGTTTTTAACATTTGAAACTTAGACCGTCAGATGGATGGTATTTTGAAATTTGAAGTTTCAATATTTCATGAAATGTTATATAACTTGTTTATGATAAAAAAAAATTATAGCACATAAAAAATTAAAAAAAATTAGTGACCTATGGTAGGATCTTACGATCCGATTTTGCGAAGACGAAAATGATCCTAGGTAAGATCCCGACCTTGATAACCTTGCTTAGGATCATTGACATATATAAATTGGTTTTTAAATATTGTAATTTACTCTAATGATTGATTAATTAATTATTTGGTTTTAATATTTAATTCTTGAATGTTACAAGAATTAATTTATTTTCATAATAATCATCATGTTTTATGGGACATTTTGATTCAATGATTGGATTTAGCTTTTACAAAAGAATACTTGATTGGAGCATGCCAGATTTTAATCACTTTCCTATGTTTGTTTGGGTGTACAAAAAGCATTCAAAAATAACAATATTAAAATTGGTTAGCTAATTTTATAAAACATGTCAATAAAAGTGTTTGAATTTGTTTCTATTTTTTCATGTTTTAATAATTAAATAAACATAGACAAATAATAAACAAGTGCAAGTATTAATGATCATTGATCAATTCCAAAATGTAGAATCCCTTAATTTTAAAACTTGTCATTTTTCAATTCCTAAAAATTTGTATCCATTTTAAAGCCGCTAGTAGAAAACCGAAATAACTAGTTATGGTAGGCATGAAGGAGCGAAATGAAATATGTTCACAACTTTGCTGACAATTACATATTTTTTGTTTGGTCAGAAGAGTCCTCCGAATATTTTGGTCTTGGATTAGTGAAGGGGCTGGGGAAAGAATCCTTTTCATTTGATTTCTTTTATTTTTAGATACTTTTTCAGACCTATAAATCATTATCAAAAGGATATTTTAGGTTTAAACTTTTTTTTTTTTAATTTATATGACTATCAAATTACTTGATAAATCTACTTAAAACTTTATGACAGATTTTTTGGGATAAAAAATAATCGACAATAACTATATTGGTATTTCTTTTTGTTGTCGTATGCAATTTAAAAATCTATATGGGACATACATTTTAAAAAACGACGAAAATAACATGGCATACTGTACGTGCTAGATCACCAACTTCGAATATCGCTATCGCACGAATTGAAAAGCCTTATAAAAACCCATACTTGCACAATTTACATACTTGAAGACAAAAATTTTAACATATGGCATGCATTAATGTTTTCATTAAACTATCACTTTTTTAAACGTTTTGTTAAAGGCAAAATAATGCATTTCCAAATTAAAATATTATGAAAAAATGATGAGGTGTGAAAAATAATATAGCAAGGAATATATGACATAGTGACAAATTCTTATGATTTATTTGAATAAAATAATTATATTCATCTTCCACGAATTTTTCTATTTATATTAATAAAATATATTAGTATATTTTTTTCACTATTTTTTTATTTGTATAAAGTAATAATAATTTAATTTGATCGGTTTAAATAAAAAAATCCATTTTTCTTATTCCATATCAAGTTTTAAATAATTCTATAAAGTTTAAGTATTTTCTTGTTTTTATATTTTATGTAGCGTTCAAAATAAATATATTATTAGACGGAGGTGGACACACTACAAAAAAAATGTCATTTATCCACGCTTTATAAAAAGCGTGGAAAACTTTTGTGTTACA
>LUCG01300820.1:0-10333 GCA_001633085.1 Carthamus tinctorius
GATACTTCTCCTATATATATATAAATATATATATTTATTATCTTGTTTGTATTAATTAACATATATATTATATTATTCAGAGTTTAGTTAAGTTATATATATTGTTGAAAAATTTATTTTAGTTATATTATAAATTATTTATTTTAAGATGTCCTTTTTAGTCATTTAAATGCTTATGAAGTAATTTTTATTAACCATAATTTGTTCATTAGTTAGCCTATCAGCTATCAATTAGCTTAGAAATCTTCAATTAGCATAATTTGTTAAATATGGCCCAAGTCATGTATTATATTCAACTTGAGTATTAAATCAAAAACATATACAAGTAGTAAGTAGGGTCAGGTTCAAATGAGAACTAGCTTATCTTTAATTGTGAACGTAAAGACAGTCGAGAAAGCATCACGTAATATATTCAGTCTGAATAATCATGTATTATGCATTTAGACTGAATAATACAGCATTCAATATTATTTAAACTGAATAATACTGAATGCACTATTATGCGGTTAGAATCATTGGCGGACCTATGCTTTAGGGGGTCAAATGCCCCCATTAATTTTCTAGAAAAAAAGGTTTTCGTGCTATAAGTTTTACTTTGTTTTTAAACTTTATATTATTTTGACCCCAAAAAAAATTGATTGACCCCATTAAAATTCTTAATTTCTGTTAATTGTTTGGATTTAAGTTTGATAGTCAGTGCCTATTTTTATTTGTTTTTTAGTTCACTAGAAAAACATAATGTTTGTCAAGAGGAAAAACAACAACAATAGAAATCTATTGATGGTAATAATTTTTGTATTAGTTTTCAACCCAATTTTCCTCATCCCATGCATATTGAAGGCTGTGTTTGCAAAAATAAGTTAGTTGATAAGTTAGTACATGTTTGGTGTAGCGTTTCAGGAGCTTTTTGTAGCTTTTCCGATTAATATTAATTATTATACCGTAAGATACCCTTTTTGGTCATTTTACATGTTTATGAGCTAGTTTTTGCCAGACATAATTTATTCATAAGCTAGCTTATTAGCTACAAGCTAGCTTATTAGCTCGCTTGCCAAACACAAACAGAGTTGATTATAATGATCTCTCTTGGAATCCATCCGAACTGAAAGAAAAAAGAATTATGTTACTTAATTATCTTCGACCCCCATCACCAAAACTTCTAGATCTGCCACTGGTTTGAACAATACCGAATGTTGTATAATTCAGTCTGAATAATACATGATTATTCAGAGTGAATACGTCACGTGCCGCACTCTCATCTATCCTTACGTTCACAATTAAACTTGCGGCCAAACTTGTTGTTAGATATTAAATCAAAAACATACAAAACTATAAGGAATGTTTAATTAATATAATAATCAAGCAAATTAAGGATTATGTTAGTTGAATATAATAATCCAATATCATACGACCATCATGATTAAGCCATGCAAATTAACTTGAAATTAATTTTTGTGTTTGGGATTTGATAATATCTGACAAAGACGTTGTCACGCCGATATCTGCAGTTTTGGATCTTTGTCTCCCTCCACAAATATATATATATATATATATATATNTGCTGCTATTCAGCTCTTTCTTCATGCACACCTCCCTCTCATTAAGCTTTGGGAAACGAGTTCAGATCAGTCTTCATTTTTCCTCTTTTTGTATATATCTACTTTCTTCCACTGTAAATTTGGGTATCATCGATATTGGAGCTCTCATTTTTGGCTTTTCTCTTTTGTCGACTTCATCATCATGCATGTGTTAATGAATTTCTGTATCATGAATTTAATGATGTAGCAATAATATTTTTGTTTAAAAAGTGTGATAATTAATGTGTTAATTATTGTTATAATAATATATAGCATCAAGGATAGGATAATTTTAATTTGCGGGAATTTTTGTATAATGAAATTCAATTATGTAAATCTGTGAAATTGAAATACATAAAAAAAATTTAGACGGAACAATCAAAGCATAGTATTAATTAGTAGCTTAGTGGTCAGTACCATCCTTTGGAGGGACAGTGGATGGCATCTCTGTCTACCCAGGTTCGATTCATGGGGTGAGCATGTGGCGATACCCTGACCAAGGGTCAGCTTTCGTGTCGGTTCATGGTCGCTGAGGATTAGTCGGATGCCCGTATGGATCTCGGATACCTCGTCGACTTCGTGTCGTGACGTGTGCTTGAGTTGTCTGTCGTTCAGGAAAAAAAATTAGACGGAACAAGCTTAACCACCGGTCTTATAGGAAGATAGGTTATATGCATATATCAAATTTTGTACAAATAAGTTTTCCCCTAAAGGGTGTCTTGTACACAACACTTGGAAATTGGAACAACTATTTTTAATTTAACTTCTCTACAATAGACTTAGAGGAAAAAGTCTTCATGCAACAATTCTAAGAATTTGTGATAAAAATCGAGGATTATTAGGTATGTAATCTCAAGAAGTCACTTTGTTGAGTCCCTATCAAATTGATGACCGATAAATATAGATCAGTTGACAAAAATGTATTAGTTGATACATCATTTGTTGCTAATAAAGCTTTAAAAAAAATTTGTCGATAGATAATCTGATGAAGCTTGCCTATGAGATAAAGAGAGTAGCTGACGCTAATAAGTGAAGCAGATCATTCTAGATCAACTTACAATTGTTTTCTGAAGATATCAGATGGAAGCTTAACACCTTATCAACCTAAGCTCACTTACAAGCGTTAAATGTTCCTCGCCAGTTGATAAGGCCACTAGAAGATAAACCCATCACTTGGAGATCTCAACACCTGAATGCCTGGTAAATGTTGCCTCTCTTAAAGACAATATGGCCAAGGTACACTGATACTCCTATGACAAAAGTATTTTTTTTTCTCTAATAGTCCACTGGGCAAGGGCGTAGCCAAAATTCTCATTTAACGGGGGATTAAAGATCCTACATTTAGTTTTTCGATTGAAGTTATTCAAATAGGAGGTTAGTTTGAGATATGAAATTAATGTTAATTCTCTTAAATTTCATGAGATTTTGAGAGAAAAATTCAGTTGTGATAAACGAGTGGATATAAAAAAATATATGAATATTAGGACTTTCCTTTGAAAAATGTTAGAAGAAAAACAAATATATTATATATTATAGTGTTATATTGTTAAACTATTAATTGAAACCAAAAACATTTTTTTATTCATTTAGCCATTACTTTTACCAAAAATTTTAATAGGTAAATCATAAATGATGTGAATATAGATATATGTATTACTTTTATACATGGACAAAATGTAGAGTTCATAGCTCGTGAAAAGAATGACATTTAGTACCTATGGTCTAAAAAAGTAATAATATAAAAATCTTGATTATAAATACAGATTAATTTTTATGATTTTGGTGTAATGTAGTGAGTGCTTTTTATTAAAATGTTTGTAAATAAGAAAACAACAGAAAAGTTTTTAATGATAATATAGAATTAAATATTAGAAATTACATACTTATCATTATTATCGGTATTAAAAAAATATATAAAGGAAAAAATTAAAACTTTTTTAAAAAATGAAGAGAAGAAAAAGAGATTATTCAAGTTCGAACCTGGATGCTTTAGGTACGAAGGAAAAGTCAATAACAACTAGGCTACATTAGAGATGGGGCATCCGCCCGGGCCCGATGAAAAGCCCGGCCCGGCTCAAAGAAAATCACGGCCCGGTCCGACCTGAGCAAGGCTCGGATATGGCCCGTCAGGCTGGCCCGGGCTGTGTTTTTGATGTTTTGAAAGCCCGGCCCGAGCCCGGTGGCCCGAAAGGCCCGAACCCAGTTGAGTGGCAAAATCGTAATTTTCTCAAAGTAGTTGTATATAATTATAGTCAATTACTTGTATTTTTAATCTTATTAATATTGAGTTATTTGATTTGGGTGTATCTTAAATTACTATAATTATAATAAATGTATTTTTTAGTATATTTGTTTTATATAGTTTAGTTTTAGTGGTTTAAAATAAATTTGTTTATGATATAAGTTTATAAAATAAATTTAATTTATAGTTTAGACTTTGGAATTATAAAATAAATCTAGTTTATATTGTATATCATCATTATTATTGGAATTATAAAATAAATGTGTAGTTTTATAACTTAGAAAAAGAGAAAGAAAAAAAATCGGTCCTTCAAGGTCCGGGCTTTAATATATGGGTCTTTTCCACATATAACGGGCTCGGGTATGGAACTCAAGGCCCAACCTGGCCTGGCCCGAGCCCGGTCAAACAAAGGCCCAAAAAGCCCGGTCTTTACAAGGCCTGGTCAAACCCCGGCCCGGCCCGACTTTTGCCCACCTCTAGGCCACATCGATGCATATGTTTCTTTTCAATTATATTAAATAATAAGAGGGAAAGGGTTAGGGGAAGTTAAAAAACTTCCAATGCCAATTAATTGGAAGGTTGTCCTACATCGATGGAACAATGAAAGTGAAAATGGCTCTAAGCCTACAAAAAGGGGTCCAAGGCGTAGGTTTCAAATCGTCCCAATAAAATACACTTTAAATATTTTATTCTTTTTTCTTAGTCTATTGTTTTAAATTGTAGAAGGGTTTTTCCAAATGCACCATAGTCTCCTCTCCAAATGCACCCTAGTCTATGTTAAAAATTGTTAAAAAAAGAAGAACAACCAATGAGAAGTTAAAAATAAAGTCTAAATTATTGAATTCTAATAAGTCAACCGTAGCCTAAATTATATACTAGGGTGCATATGGCAACACCCATTGTAGAAATGTGTGAGTTAAATCTTTGGGAGTGTGGGTATTATTGGACGAGGCATGAGATATTAGAGTTGTGTAATTATAAAAAAAATCATATAGTGTATCTTCTTTCTAGAGACCCGCGGTTTTTTCTCCGGTTTTGGAGTTTCCACGTAAGTTACTGTCTTCTTTTTTTCTTCTATAATTGTTCTTTGCTTCTTCTTTTTCTTTTACACTTTAAGTATGCTCTATGGTCACAGTTTTGTCTAATATTCCACATCCAAAAAGAATTATCTCTTGGTCATTTTGGAGGAACTCTAGATTTGGTTAAAGGGTTCTTAGTATGCTTTGTGGTTGCGGCTTTGTCTGACCCTCTACATCAGAAAAGAATTCTCTTGGTTACTTTATATACGATAGAATTGTGTGTGGTGCGAGTACATGCACAATAGAAAAAATTTCCTGGGTGTGTTACTCATAAGCTACAAGCATTATTCTAGTATAAAGTATTGTTTTTTAGGCGTTGATACGATGTAAAAAATTTCAAGTGCAATGAGGTTCGATGTAGAGAAATTTGATGGAATGATCAACTTTGGCTTATAACAAGTTCATGTCAATGATGTGTTAATACAATCCGGGGTGCATAAAGCATTGAGAAGAAAACCAGTTTCTAGCAGGGAATCGAGCGGTACCAGTAAAAGCTATGAAGAATGGGATGACCTGGATTTGAGAGCGGCAAGTGCTATTTATACATGTCTAGCAAAGAATGTTCTTGCAAATGTGCACGGGATATATTAACGACCATAGAGCTTTAGGAGAAGATTGAGCAATTATACCTGGCCAAAGGCATATCAAATCGATTGTATCTCAAGGAACAATTTCGTACTCTAAGTATGGATGGAGGTATACAAATTCCAGATCATCTTAGTGTTTTTAATAATTTCGTTTCAAAAGTGGATGCCATTGGAGTTGTGGTAGAAGATGAAGATAAAGGACTAAGGATCATATTCTCTTTGTTGTCTTCCTATGAGCACATGAAACCTAGTGTGATAAATGGAAAGAGACCCTGAAGTTTGCAGATATTACTAGAAAACTCCTGCCCGAGGATAAAAGAGTGGAAGGTAGCAATATGACTTCATTAAAAAATATGGTTTAGCGACTAGATAAGGGAATAAGAAAAACTTCGAGAATAATCTAATATGCTGGAAGTGTGAAAGTCTATGCATGTCAAGAGCAATTATTCAGGTGGAGTAGGCTTGATGAAAGACGACAATTCAAATGCTAACAATGTCTCCATTCTCATAAGAGATGATGAGTTTTGTTGAGATAGGGAGAATACAACCTCATGGTATGTATGTATTACCTTGAAAAAAGGATGTGTTTATGTTAGTGGTTCAACATATTTACACATGTACATTGGTTTGGCATGGATGCAAGGTGTGTGATGAGGATTATGTTGATAGCTAATGACCTTCCATGTAAACCAAACGAGGAAATTACACCATAAAAATTTAGGAAGTTTTCTGACATGTGCTAAGGAAAAAATTCTTAGAATGGATTATTTTAGTTAGCTAGTGACACTCTTTTATGTTGGAGTATGAAAGTTTTTGATTTGAGAATTATGATTGTTGGTTCAGACAATGGTTGTCGGCGTTGCAACGAAAACTTTCTTTTATTTAATCAAGGTGGAGTTTGTTGAGATTTTTTTGTTGCTATAATAAAAGAAAAACATGAAAGGTTGTCCCACAACATCAGTGGAACAATGAAAGGTGAAAGGAACTCCATGCATTTAAAAAAGGATCTGAAGCTTAGGTTCAAATCATCCCAATAAAAAACACTTTAAGTATTTTATTTTTTATTTCTTAGTCTTTTGTTTTAGAGAGTAGAAATATGTGAGTTATCTTTAAGAGTGAATATTATTAGGTGGAGCTTAAGATATTAGAGTTATGTGATTGTGACAAATTTTACATAGTGGATTTTCTCTCTGAAAGCCCGTGGTTTTTTCTTCAGTTTTAGAGTTTTCACATAAGTTCTTGTCTTCTTTTTCTTTTATAATCGTTCTTTGTTGCTTCTTTCTTTTTTAAATATTTATGCATTGCGTTGGATTGTTGGGAAACGTTGGACCAATTTTCCAACAATGACATGTTATATTGATTTCTCCCATATGATAGCATTAATTAACATTAATGTTTGAAGAATAGCATGTTAGTCATTGATATTGTCTATATGTTGATTGTGAACACTTGATTATAATTGTTGATAAGATTTTATTCTCACAACACCAAACTCTACCACCCATGGTTTGATTAACTACAAATTGTTTGCATGTTTTTTTTAACGGCAAGAGGCAAATCCTATAAAACCCAAAACCTAGCATGGTGCTATGTTACAAGAGTTCGAGAAACAAAGACGAGGGTTACAACTCCAACAATCCCAACTAATCAAATTATCCTAACTAACTCTGCTAAAACCCCACAAATAAGAATGAATTGAACATTAGATACCACCTCCCTCGAAGACATTATCTTACAAATGAAAACTTTATCGTCCTCTTCTCCAAATCACCTAACACATAGCAATTGCAATGACGAACAACGATAATTTTTTCTTCTTTAACTCCAATCTGACTTTGTCTTGGCTCTAGTATCTCCACAAAGGAATAAAGGGAAGCGGGTAAGTCAGGCCATCATTGATGCAACAGTGCCCGCACTTCTTTCGCCAATGAGCACTTAAACATGAGGTGGGTTTATGTTTCTTCTTTGCTATTACAGATGGGATAGAGAGTAGAGGGGACAACGAGTTCTCTACGAACAAATTGTTGCACATCATGAGTTTTACAGCCTATTAACACATTATTTATGGGGAGAAAACCCATGTTTTGTTATAAAAACCCCATATTTGCTTACACAAAATTGAGATGGTCCAAGAAGCTAGTGACACTACAAATAAAATTGAACTTATGGAAGACCTAGTATCTCTAAGTGTTCTAGCACTTTATAGAGCTTAAGTGTATATGACCAAGTTATAAAGTGTCATATCTAAAAGTTAATAGGATATCTTTAAGCGTTTAACAAGTGTTTTTGGATATTTTTTAAATAAAATGTCGTATTAAGTATTTTATAGGGCAATTTTGAAAAGTGTATAAACTCATTTTTATAGGACATTTGTGTTTATATGACACTTTTTCATATAGTATCGTATAAAATAACTTATACAACACTTTGTATTAAAAACGACATATAAAACTTGTTAACACTCTCAAATGCGTCTTATAAACCTATTATAACACTTTTAGGTAGAGCGTATTACAATTTTGGTCCTATAAATGTCCTATAAATTATTCTATTACGACACAACACTACAAGAACATCTCCAATGGATACCCCATTGCTAATAATGTTAAAATATTTCATAATCTATTAAAACATTATTTATCTCTCTAAATATATATTTTTAAAGTTTTCTATTGGTGCTGACACTTAATATTCATTTTTGTAGTGTTCTCCATTTGAAGAAAACCTTATTTGTCCTACTTTCTGCCTTTTGGAGATATGGAGATATCTTATGAGATGCCGGTAGAACAAAATATTGGCTCAAATCTTCTTATTTATCATTTTCTTCATTTTGGAGAAACTGATGGAAGTTACTTTAATTTGTTGTAGTGTTACCTCAAAACCACGAGCATATTAATTAGTACATTGGAGGGTGTGTTTGACCGTTAATTTTCAAAGACATTCTAATAGTTATCTTTAAGATCCGATGGGATTAATCAAGACATGTACAAGTTGGTCGGAATACCTCCATGGTTACCAAGGGCCAAGCTATTTGCACCATTCAATTACCATTCACACCCCAAAAAGTGAATTACTTACTCTCACTAGTCCACATCAAGTCCCCCTTTTTACATTTCCAATACATCCCACCCTCTATTAAAAAGGGTGCAAATAGCAATCCCCGTTAACAATAATTAGCACACTTTCCATGGAATAATAACAAAAAGAACAAGACCACCCTGTGGTAGAATACTTGTCCCAACAAATTTAGCAATCCAAAATTAAAATGGCATGCAAGTAACATCAAGAAAACGAATCTTGCATAACATATGGGAGCAAATATCTATCTAGGGATAGTCTTTGTATTGGATTTTTGTTATAGGTCAAGAAAGAAACAAAGTAAACAAATTTAGTTGATGAAAGGAAGTACAAACCTCTATTAATTCAAGTCACAATAAAAAAAAGAAAGAAAACACTAATTAAACACCAAAAGACTTTAATTAGTACAAAAATCTATTGTTTCCCCCCATAATTTTGTTTTGATTAAAATTAAAACTCTTCTAATAACACTAAGTAAACCACCACTTAAACCATATATTTAATTAGCTAGTACTACATGAGAGGACTATTTAGAAGTCCTTGCCAAGCAGTTGAACCAAGCCCATTCCATCCAGCTATCTGTGATCTCCCTGAATCAACCTCATGATGAACCATATTCATACCTTGATCTCCACCACCACCAGCACCCATCTGCCATGGAAATCCCCATAATACCCCTCCTCCTGATCCTCTAATATTCTCCCCTAACTCAGATCTCCCATGGCATGCACTTTCTTGTTTCATTGCAGCCATTGTGACCGCGGTCGTTGCTGCGCCACTATTCGCGCCGTTAATGTTAACGGGATGTTCTTGATTATGTTGATCATGGTACATAGGGTTCATGATTTCTTGATCATGATCATTATCATGATCACTATTAGCATTGGTCATCCCCATCAAGATTCCACCATTTTCAACACTACTACCCATGTCTCCATTTCCAGAATTATTACCCCCATTGTATAACATATTGTGATACCCATTAGAAGGATTTCCAAGAAACCCACCTCTGATTGCATCAAGAAACCCCAGATGGTCAGAAGCATGATGGGTGGAAGGATTTTGATCAAAGTGATCAAAACCCAAGTGACCATTTGCTTGGCTTTGGAGCCTGGCAAAAGCTAGAGAGAGATCAGTGCAGGTGGAGTCATAATTAGGCATGTGAGGTAGACCTGAGAGCAGCAAAGTGTTACTGGAATTGGATATATTATGGTTGAGGAGGTGATCATGGGTTCCTCTGATCTTTAAAGATGATATTGCTGAATTAGAAGAAGTGGCTGAATTGGATGATGAGGATGAGGATCTCTTGTTCTTCCTGCACCCTCCACCCACAGGAACATTTCTGAGGGTCCCACCTTTTGTCCAGTACCTTCTACAAGACTTGCAGAAGTATCTAGGCTGAGTAAGACTGTAGTTGTTATAGTAGCAGAATTTGGTGTTGGTGGAGTCACATCTTGGACACTTTAAAGCTTGCTCAGCTGGCCTTGGTTTCTTCTCTTGTTGTGCTGCTTTTGTGCATACCAACATGCTCTCTAGTGTTTGTGAAGAAGACATTTCCTACAAAATTTAATATAATAATTAGTTACAAATCTCTTTAAATAGGAAAAATAATAAAGTTTCTTTGATGTTAAAATTGTTGATCAAAGTTAACTCTTTTGATTACCAAAAAGAGTAAAGTTACAAAGAATGATTAGAACATTTCACAAACCATATATATATATATATATATATATATATATAGGGGTGGGTTCAAATGTGAACCACTTTTTG
>LUCG01300902.1:0-10776 GCA_001633085.1 Carthamus tinctorius
AACCGGCACCGAAACCGGAACCGGTATTGCCTATACGGTCCGGTTTTCGGTTATAAGAATTGGTCATATCCGGTTCCGGTTCCGAACCGGGTTCGGGCCGGTCCGATCCGGTTCCGAACCGGGTTCGGGCCGGTCCGATCCGGTTCGGATCCAATGCTCACCCCTAGTTTGCAATATATTTTTTTGATGGAATTAAATCTATCAAAAGAATGAACTGTCAAAAAAAAGGGTTACAAACTAACCAATTCAAAGGTAATTTTTGACATCTTTTCCTCCATCAAAGGCTTAAGATATAAAGTAGCACATTTATTTGTTTAATAATATGTAAATCTCATATGCATTTGTTTCACGATGTGAAACTTTTATCGTACTTTTAATCCTCGCATAAATCACGATTCATAAGTGGATTTAAGGTTAAAAGAGGTTAAAAGTCATTAAGGGTTCAGATCTATTTCTCACGCTTTTCACGTTAACTCGACTTCTCACACGATACTTCGCCCTATACATACACGTCGTACATATACAGTTGCATATCATCAAAGATTCAACACCAACACTTGTATGCCAGTTTCAATCCATATTTCCAGCAAACTTTGTGCCTTTGGTATGGACCTTAGATGGAAAAACTCACAAAACCATGGAGTCGGGTTGAGTTTAGGCAAAATCTTGTTGGTTCTTATATTTATTTCAAAGATTCGTATACAAGAAAAAGAACACATATGACACATGATGGGATAAAACTCTAATTAATAGATTATACCAACTGCTGCTACATGTAACCCGTATGGATGACGTATTCTACGATAGTTTCAGTGCCATTTCCTGAAGAAGTGTTCGTTTCTGAGACGCAGTTATCACGTGATTCGTTTCCGCATGCGCCAACACATCCGCCACAATAGCCGACGCGTGACCAAGAGGTTCTTCCCCCGCCCTTTTCAGCATGAAAGCCTATTCGATACCAAACCCGACAAAACAAACAAATTCGGTCGGTCGGTCAGCCAACAGTAATTACAACAAAAGATTCATGGGTTTCATTTACATCTGTGTTCCGTGCGTGGGGACTATTATGCCAAAAACAAAAACTTCGTAAAAAAAATCCACGTTTTGTGGTGCAAAATTAGACTGGGAGTCTGGGACAGCAGGGTGGAAGAAAAATAAGTTAGACTAGGACAAAATTGAGAAATTACTAAACTACCCATGTCAAATTAAAACCTTAAAGCATTCCACAATTCTTTGCCCAGCCTACCTCACTCTTGCTTGTCCAGATGTCCAGTTCTGTCCTATTCTTTCCGTGTGTTTAGATGGTTGGTTCTTGAACTAATCTAGGGTACCGAAAATAGCCCTTCAAGCCATCAAAACAACACTAACCATATACCACTCTCATCATAATTCACAACAAGAGAGTACTGCAAAACCTACTAACATAATGAGCCATGGTTGGTTTTTAAGATAACAATGTCAAGTTTCGCATTCTTTCAGTGTGTTTAGATAGAGAAATGTAAGATTTTAGAGTTCAGGGATCACATTGACTCTTAGGTTGGGTGTGAATGGATTTAGTGGGTCGTATGGTTCAGAAGAGTCAACATGAGAAATAAATCAGGCATTAGAAAGAGAGAGAGAGAAAGAGAACCTGTCCATGATGTGAAATGGTTAACGTGCATGGTGACTGCATCCATGGTTCACCGTCTATTTGTACAGGCAAAGGAGCAAGAAGCTGAATTTTAATCGTCTGCCCTTGCGCAAGCCTACGAGCTCGAGAAAGCCCCACCTGTCACATGGTTAATACTTCATTAGGTTCAAAAGAAAGCAGGGAAAAAATATTTGGGGAGGAGGGTGCAGTGGTGCACTCACAGCTACTCTAAGGAGCTGTTTGGTTGATTTTCCATTAAGTTGTTTGCATGGATTAATCTGGCTGTATAGATTGCCAAGGTTTTTGCATGGGATGGTTTTTCATAGATTGAAGGAGCGTTTTTTTTAACCGGGAGGGACAGGTTTGGAAAAAGCTTGGCTTTCTGCATGAAACTTCCTTCTAAAAGCTTACTGAATAAACCACTTTCTATATCATTAAGCCACCACCAAACAGTCATGTATAGCTGACCAAATAAGTTTTGAGTCCCATTAAGCTCATTAAGCTACTAACAAACGGGCCCTAAGCCGAGTTCTTCCATGTGAACAAAGAGCATCGTTAAAATGGAGGGAAAAGAGTTAATCTAATGATAAACTGCATTTATGACGAGAGGTTACCTGAAGCTTTCCGAGATGCCAGGTCCCTGATATGCTCACAACCTCCAGAGTCTTATCATGCATAGATTGAGGATCAAAATTATCGTAGTTTTCATCTTCATTCTGCCACAAGTCTACACCACCCATATAGCTGCCAATATTGGCAACGAGAACACCCTCGGCATCCTGAAAAATGTAATCCATAAATACGTCAAGGTTCAGTACAAGTTACACAACCTCTATGAAGATAGAAATATGCAACATTTTACAAAAGCGAATGTAGTAAACAAATATGAAAGATACACTAAAAAAATATTATTGTAAATAAGAACTGTATGAAGGAAAATATAAATGCAATCAGGAAAAATATGAAATAATAATTTGTTAGATGTTGTAGTTTTCTCAAATGAAAACCTGTGAACTAACCTCGGGGACCTCAACATCAACACCATCTACCTCCACTTTAACTTGCCAGGGATAATCTGCAAATGTTCTATCCATGATAGTCCTAGCACCTTCTCTAGCATACAAAACCTTATTCATAAACTGCAATCGTACACCAACTAATTTCAGCTTAACAAAATGAGATCATCTGCCACTTAAATTGAGGTATACAATAAATGCACGTCATAAGATGTTGAAGCTATATCTAATCACGACTGGATATAATGTACAATGATAAAGTGATTCAATTGCAAGTCAATGAACTTCAAATATTAAACAAAGCTTATTCCAAATAATCAGTAGCATCAAATTAATAACCCTATGCCGGGATTCTGACAATATGAAAAGAACAATAGCAAAAACAAATCAAACCAATTGCTTCTGAAATACTAAACCATGAGGTCTTATAGGATGCATGAGAAGTGCAGTCTTATAAATTGAAGGGGAAAATTTTGCTAACTGGGTGCCCTTTTGGGGAGTAAGGCGATGCAACATTAGCACATTATATATGGAACTACGGAAGGAACTTCTTTAACTAAGACCATATTCTTAATAAATTATGTGATTAAAATAATGAAGTAGAGAAAGACGCAAATTCGTCTTGATCATTAAGCAATAAAGGCATGATCCACATCGAAGAAACAATTCATTGTGCCATCTACACGTTTCCTGTGTATGAGTCCCAACGGAAATCAAATGACATATTAGTTCAGCCAACAAATTTCGGCACATTTCCCTATATATGGTTGCTACATGGATGCTTTCTTTAGAGCAATCATTCCAGGAAATATTACCAGGCATCTTGACCAGTTTGTTTTAAAGGAATGATGGCAGATCGACATCAAAGATACACTTGATTGTGCTATGCTATCTACATGTTTCCTGTCTATGAGACCCAACGTGAATGAAATATTAGTTCAGCCAGCAAGGTTCAACACATTTTTCTATATATGATTGCTACATGGATGTTTTCTAAGTATCTTTTGAGCAATCATTCCAGGCAATATTACCAGATATCTTGGCCAGTTAAACATTCAAGAGGGAAAAACCAAAAAAACCCATGCATACCTGATTATAGAATTTCTCTGGATTCTCCTCCCTCAGATTGTGAATTTCTAGAGCAACCTTTGCATCACATCCTACTCCTGCAGTAACATGTTTTAAGACCATCCTAGTAATGATTAACATCCAACACAATAACAGGATGAGGTACAAGGCAATGTAGAAAAAAGAAATCCTTCTTCAGGGGAGAAGGGGGCCAAGCTGTGTGCAGGGAGGCCTTCAACACACTCCATGCATAATGAGTGCATTCCAGTGTCATGAAAATTAACAAACTGCTGTCTTTCAGAATTCCAGCTTTCCAGTTCTTCCCACAAGGCCACCAAGAAGGTGATTCTCAAATCAACTAACATGGTCTTCTTTCAACAAAATTTTGAAAGCAGTACACAAAGAACTATTGAAACTCAAGTTAGCAACCACCCAATCACAGAAGATGGGTGATACACAACAAGAAAGGTTATACACATATGACCCGCTTCCATATAAAAATTCCGAGCAGTCAAAACATTTTTTTGTTGGTTGATACCAACAAAAAACTGATGCGCCCAGAAATAATGCCCATGCTACCCTATGACAATGCCAAGGAAATGAAACATAGATGGGATGTATAAAAGAATGTCACATACCAAGATAGTTGTTCATGAATTTTGGGGAACGAAGCTGCTTTCCCTTCTGGTTTGTTATAGATATCTTCCAACGATCAAGAATGGTTACAGCAGCGTGCTCTATGTCTTGCAGCATCGTGCAGAGGCCTCCCTGTTTTTCTACTGATCCCAAACCACCTCCCCAACCTAAAACTCTCGCCAAGTCATTTCCAGTTCCAGCAGGTAGAATAGCGACCGGTGGAGGAGAATCAAAATTTTGCTTTTCAATAGCATCCAATACCCATCCAACGGTGCCATCCCCTCCACATATAAGAACTCTGAAATGTGGTACTTTCCTAAATAGATAAAGACCAACTTCTGGCCCCTCCGTTGAGCTCAACTCAAAAACCTAAAAGCCATTAGAGCAAATCTGATTAAAAGGCAGAATTCCTTTATCAGGGAAGATCAGAAAACCAATTACGTTGACAAAAACCAAACCCTCGTATAATAGATATAGGCACATGCATAATATAAGCAGCTACCTTTCATGATGAGCAAGTAGCTAAACTAACCATACTAAAGTTGGCTTCTAACAGAATATATGGCATGAATTTGGTATTCCTCATGCATCTTCAAATCCTCTTTTCCCATTAACTAGCAACATTAGATTCCAAGAGATTATAACCAAGCTTATTTATATTTGTGTCATAAATGGAAATAACAATATATAAGTTGAATTGGATCTATGCAAAAGAGCACATGACTTATCTCTTTTGAGAAATAGATTGGAGCTCATGCAGAACACTAAACCCCAAGAATATTATAGTTCCCCTTCAAAGCACTCTCTCTCTCTCTCTCTATATATATATATACCCCCAAAAGGAAACAATCTAAGCAGCCAAACAGAATCCTTTTTTTTTCAAATGAGCATTAAGCAGTTGCAGAATGGATAAACCTAGCTATTGGCAAAATGAAATTGAGGAGCAAGGAAAACATTCATGAAGCAAAATCCCAGGAGTATTTTGAAACTTTATAATGCACTGACCTGAACAGGGTTTAAGAGGATATTCATCCGTAGCCTGAGTGAATCTCCTCGCTGAGCACCACTCTTCTTGTTAATGAAGACTAAAAGAGGTCTTGCATCTGGACCCAAATCAGTCAACTCATATTTCTGCTTCATTCCTGCTATGTGGGACTCGTCTCTCTGAATATTTGATAAGCTTCTCTTAAAACTCAACCTTCGACTTAACTTGTTGACTACAGCACCATCTTGGTGTGGACTTGTACTCTCTGTGTTTGGGTTCCCGTTTTCTTCTGTCCTATTTGAGGCATCGTTCACTAAATCAGTGTCTGTTGTACTTTCTGTAGAAGATTCCCCTATGCAACCATTACTACTATCCACAGGGACTTCGTTTCCTTGCTTGGTTTTCTTACTTTGATTTCTAATACTCGCACGTACAGTAGATGCAATCTCATTAGCACCATGGGTGATGGAACTTAAGATTCCACCTGACGAAGACCGTCTCAGTTCCTTGACTTGAAGAGGCGACAAGATCAACCTTCTAAAAGGACCCAAATCACAAACATCACCTGTGTCACTATACAGGCTACTATGACAATCGACATGAACCAGACGTTGACACCATAAGCAACACCATATTGGTGATCCCCCGAGAAAAGAGGCACTACAGGGCTCTTCACAATGGCTGCAGAAAGATATTTCATCAGGTTGATCTACCACCTCATTCCACCGGATAGCCCAAAGGTGCAAGACACGAGTAGAGCCAGCCATAGCTACACATTTGCAATCTCTGTGAGCCTTTGAGGAACAGCTGAGGTGTGCCGCAGCACCGCATATTCTACAACGGTGGATAAAGCTATCTGAAGCCACCATGGGCCCAAGCGTCTGAGAGGACGACACTGATTTTAAGCACACGCAGCAGTTTAAGCTTTTCCCACGAGATCCAGACTCCAAATACCAAGTATGAGCAGCTAGAGGTACTCTGCTTCTTGATTTTGGATCCTTCTTTTTCTTTGCTGTAGCTTTCATCAAACTAAGACTGATGTTTCTCCTCCATTGGAAAGCAGTATACACAATAGTCAGGATACCGATAATTCCAGCAACAAAACAAGAGATGATGAATACATGTGATTCTGCCAATTCAGATGGATTCTTGTTTATCCACGCAGGTGGCAAAATCTCAGGTAGTCTGTAATCATCCATTCTCTAATTTCTGGTATTCTGCATTCTACAAGTTCCAATTCATGCTCCTGTTCAAGCCCACTTAACATAAGTGATGATGCCATACATCATCATCGTGCATTTTATAGAAGTTTCCATGTAAGATCAACAAATTTGTATATATGTAGAGATTATTTTAAAACATTTTCAGGTCCTCCTGCAATCTCCAACATGCTCAGTCTTCGAAACTTAAGCCGGATGCAGCCTACACTTCTTTCCTGGACGAACTGAATTGCAAAACTTATCACCTGCGAAACAAAATAAAATGTGTGAGCATGGGACAGAAAGATCACAAATCTGACAGCAATAACAACTATTCTCCATTTTCGTTCAACCAATACAACGCCAACAAAGTTTGCCATCTACAAACCCTTTACCATTCATTCATGGCTCAAAACTAACGTACATATAGCATCCAAGTTAAAATATGATTTAACAGTAATTACTTCATTTTTGCATTCGGATACTTGCAAAGAATTGCTCTTCCAACAAAAACTGTAAAACCCTATGCACCTTCTAGTCTTTAATAAGCTTCCCACCATAACCTAACACACACAATCACAGCCTTGCATCCATCACAGACCTTTTGCAACCACCATGACCAAAACAACAAAAACACAAGTTATAGAATTGAAGCTCATCATAGTTCCATGAAAAGTTCTAGCAGGACTTTCCCTATTACCACAAAAGTCTAGAACCCTACCAGACACACACAGAGGTAAGAATTCTCAGATTCCCATCCAACCCTTTCACCAATAACTGAATCAAAACAATTCTTCATTGGCTTTCAATCACTACAACACATAACACAGTACAGTTACAGGCTGTTCGTCTCCTAATTCCACCAGAAACCAAAGCAAAACACACACACACAATTCCACATACACAAAACGATTATTAAAAAAAGTAACAAATCCAAAAATATTAAATCAATATCAAAGGTTGAGATGAATACTTACAAAGTGTTTCGAAGGATCTTGATTAGAGGGAGATGAAAAACCCTAAACGGAAAACCAAGTCGCCTTGAATCACGCAAACAGCAAACAGCAAAAAGCAATCAAATCAATGCGTCGATTAACAGATCTGTAATAGGTTTTTCCTTTTTAGCTATACATACAATCAATCTGTATGTATAGAACTGATTTTGTTCATATATATTTTTTCCAAAAATATTTTCTCTTTTTTTTTTCTTTTTTTTTTTTGGGAAAAAAGAAAAAGAAAAAAGAAGATTCAGATTCCTTCTTTCCAATTTCGTGTGCGCGCGAGAACAGGAGGAGATCATCGTCATCCCAATTAAACGTGGCGAGAAAATGAAGGTGCTGACGTGGCGGCCGAAAAGAAAGGGAGTGTGGGTCCCGCTTTCTGATTTCTTTCAAAGTGGAACAACCACGTGGCGCCGACGTGGCATTTCTACGATGGTTATGTTTATGTTTTGCCAGATGTTTTATTACTTTATGGGTCGACACAATTTATCAATTTCGAAATCAACGGGTGGTAGCGCGGTCTACCGAGCCCACAAGCCCATTTCTGGCACATCAGCTTTACCTATAAATTCGTAATAAGCTCTACGAGCCCCATTATGTCAATTACCACAATCGACCAAACCAAATACCCAATACATATATATTTCAATTAAAAAAAAGTGTGTGAGATGGACAGAGAGCGGTTTGAGCCAGTTGTGGAAACCAACACCGAACCCGCCTCATGAGCCCGCCACCTCTTGCAGCACAACCCACTTGAAGCCCACCCAGACCACCTGTCGAAACCGATCAGCCTGATGGGACGCTACTAATTCATTAAATTATATTATTGTTCAAATAAAAACACCTTTATTTTATAAGAATTATATGTAATACTATGTTTGATTACGTATGATATTTACATGTGATGCTAATTTAGAGACGTAGATAATCTTTGGCACGACTTAGATTGTGGGTTAAGTCGTGCCAGAGATTATCTATCGTCCTAACACTAACTTTTCGCATGTATTATCACATGTGATGTGACCAATGGTCGTTAAGGCATATTCTCAAAATACCTATATCTATTGTTGTGATAAATGTACTCTTGATATGATACTTATAAGTTATCGCATGTGATACCAAGTTAAAGACGCAGACAACCTTTGGTGCGAGGTAAGTAGTAAGGCACGTGCAGGGGCGGAGTCAAGATTTTCTATGAGGATGGTCCTTTTATCCTAACCATTTTTGCTTAAAATCACCGGTTTGGAGCCGTTTACCCTAACGAGTACCTGGTATGCACTTACCGGTGAGAATCTACACCAAACATTAACTTATTGAGTATAATTTTATCAATCAGAACAGTGTTGAATGCAATAACTTAAGCGATAATGGCTTATCGTAGTCGTCCTCATCAATTACTGAGTAAAACTCTCGGTCCTTGTAAGCCAATACAAAATGAGGTTGTTTGAATTGAAATAGGTAGTTGATGAAAATGAGCAACCAAGCAGCTGTTTGCTAAACTGTTACTGGGTAAGCACTTACTGATATCATTTACCTTATTAATTAAGCATGGCAAGGACCAAGAGTCTTACCCGATAAATGTAGGAAACGATTCTTACCAGATAAGCGCTTACCAGTTTAAGATTATTGCCAATAGTTTATTTTCATAGCCAAAAGTACTGCGTGATAAAGTAAATGAAAGTAAATCTTTTACAAATTTAAGCATAAGAATTTCAACCTAAGTGTTAATAACAAGAAAATTACTTCCTCACAAGACACGTGAGTAAATTGTAATTCTTAATAAACTAAAATATAAAGTTATTAACTGTCCCAGCTGCAGTTGTTATAGGATGTTTAAAATAGCAAAAGGTAGGGTGTGTAAAAATAGCAAAGTTTGCTTCATCATTTCCAATAGCAAAATGTGTGATCCCCTTCTTTACTGTATTTAATGGGAAAAAATACAATGGTGAGGGTGTTCCTTTGACCACCCAAGGCCAAGGCTCCCTCCGTCGTTGGGCACGTGCACTTATAGCCCTCCATCTAGACCGTGTGCATACGGGTAATTTTGTAACATGCATATGTGCATATGCATATGTGCATAATGTACTTATGCATAAAAACCTAAGAACTTAAATTACCCATATGCACAAGTGCATATGGTCTAGATGGAAGGCTGCAGGTGTGTTCATTGGTTTTCCGTTTTTCGAGGTTTTCCCTTAAACCTCCATATATATTACCTTGCCAACCATGTCTCAGTATTTCTATTGAATAAATATAATTACGTCTAACGCTCCTATGAGCCTATAGCTTGCTTGTAGGGGTTGTGTTTATTCGCTATAACAAATTTCTCGTGGAGATGTAGATGTATTCGTTTTTCAAATCAAATGACGTTTTTCTTTGGATCGTATATCATAACCACTATGTTTTTATTTTATTTTTGTAACTTTCCAAACCGAGCCTTTGTATACAACTATTTTTTTACTTGTCATTATGCTATCCTATGTCCTTTTAATATTTAAATTGCTAGTACAACATGTTTATTATTTGGAGTTTCGGCGATTGAATATATTAGGTACTACTGATTTAGTATCGTTAAAAAAACAAATCAATGTTATTTTAATTTGTAAATATGATTTTATCATTATCAACTGACAAAATACAGTATTATCTCGAATGAAATATTTGTGGAAAATTGAATTTTGAAAGTGTTTAATCTCATGTTTTATTTTTTATAAAGAAAACCTCGAAAGCCCATTATTTTCATTCCTTAAAACAACCCCTTTTTTGGTTCTATTTGATAAAGAACGGAAACAAAGAGATGATGAAGAACTTCAACATGTCAATTTTAAAATCAATATCATTCATTCTAAGGTTTTTTGGGGGTAGATTAACAAAATCGCAAATAGAAACAACAATAAACATACCTGATTGCAGTTCGATTTCAACAAGTAAGACTAAGGGCCTGTTTGGTAGTGACTTAATTGGCTTAATAAAGCCTTGAGCTTATTCTCTCAGCTCAACAAGCTTGTTTGGTAGCGACTTAATGAAAAAAATGATAACTTATTTGCTCAGCAATTAAAAGGAACACTTATGCACTCAGCCATTTTCTTTCCCATTATACCCCTCCTAAAAATTTCGCTCAGCTCCTATTGTTTTAACCTAACCCCTTTCTGACTTTTCTTCTCACAACATTTATCATCTCCTAAAAGCTCCCACCAAACTTCTCCAGCCGCTGCACGAGATCAGGGCCGCCGGTCTGCCG
>LUCG01300905.1:0-12181 GCA_001633085.1 Carthamus tinctorius
GGTTTGATGCTTACAGGGAGAGCATCTCAGGCCGATTACTTCTTTTTCATTTTTTTAAAAAAAATTAAAATTAAGAAAAATAAAATAAAAAATTCAATCATAATTTTTATTCTTTTCTTCAAATGTATTCAACAATCCTGGATTAATGCATGGAAACATGGGACTTTGAAAAAAATGGAATTATTTTTAAAACTTGTTTTGAATATTTTTATTTGGCTAACATCTATTTTAAATTAATTGTTTGGAATAAAGAATACGTATGACGATATTAATTTTTTGAAATAAGTTAGATCTATTTTAAATCAGTGTCGGAAATTCTACCGGAGATGATGTGTTCAGAGAAAAGATTTTACTAGTCAGAAAATCCACCTGAAATCCACCAGACGAGTATTTTTCGGTGGATTTTCTGCCAACCGTTTAAAAGTGAAATATATTAAGTGATTAAAAATGTTAGATAACTTGTTTTCAATCATTTTATTAATATGTGCAAATTTAATCTTTTTATATATTGATTACAAAAAAATCTGAAATTTAAACCTTTATTGACGAAATATAAAACTACAAAAAGTAGATGCGACTTTTTGAGACGCCCCCAGTGCATATATACAAAACTACAGAGGCCATTATGAAAAATTGTTGAATATTTTGGACATTTGATAATTTATGATTAATGAGTTAAATTAAAATTAGTTTCCTTGCCAAATAAATCACATTCAAGCAACTTTTTTTTAATTAAATTTATTCATCTACTAAAAAAAAACTTGGAAATTCTTAAAAGACAAACTGAATTTTATGATTATATAAATGTTTATTTCCATGAATAATTTTATTCAGAGAGGTTCATACGAGAAGCATGTCAATTTAAGAAAAAGGCAAGAAGCAATCTCAGCCACACATCTTCGGTTACGGTGGACGTGATCACGGAGGATTAACGCGATCCATGGGAGGGTAGAGATTATTAAAGGGGGGACCACGATCAAAACCGCCTTTATTGACCGGATGAGTGGTTGAGATTGCTCCTCACGTTTTTTAAAAAAGTTATATTTTTCATTTAATTTTATTTCATATATAATTTGGGCTTGTATTATTGTAGTAAGAGGCCCACTTCGTAATAAACCAATTTGGGCATGGGCTGACCCGAAATTGGAAATTAGATGATTTTTGGGGCCCATCGTGTTCATAATTCATCCCCCCTTTCTGGAATTCTCGAAGTGTATTGTGAATTTGTGATCAAAAGAGGCATCGAAGCTTTACATAATTTGGGTTCGAATTTGTTTCATCAAGAGGGAAGTAAAGAATACACGTTGAAAGGCAACTGATCTTCTTCTTCTTCTTCTTCTTCTTCTTCTTCTTCTTCTTCCTAGCTTGTTTTACAGGTAGGGTTCAGATTGAATTCCAGTTACTTTTGTTCTTTTTTAAGAAATTGAAATTATTTTGGATGTGTTGGGGTGCTAGGTGCCTGGAATGTGGGATTTGTTGTGTAAATGGTGTTTTATTCGCGTTTGAATTAAGGGGTTTTTACCTTCTTATTCTTCCTGTTTGTGGGTATGTTTTTATGGGTTTATAGAACATGGGCACGCCAGGTGTTCGATGTAATGTCGAGGAGAATATTGGTTAGTGTTTAAGAGAACGAAGGAATTGCCAATTGAGTATACATGTTTAGTTATGTTTTGATGCTATTATTGGTAGAGTATAGGTTTTTGAGTGTGAATGAAAACTAACTCCTGGAAATACATCCATGTTAACTTGATTGATTTCTACTATTCATGTGGATTACATCTTGCATTGTAACCTAATTATATGTTAATCAATTGAAAATAATGGCGAAGATTTGGTGAAGTTGTACCTTTGGGTTGAGTTTGTTAGCTTAATTTTCTGTAAAAATACTTTCTATAGTTGATAATCCTTTGTTTTGTGTTTAATTGTAAGCTTAGAAGGTGAGATTGCTAGGCATGGAAGTGTTTAGCTTGAATAGTATTCAGCTTGCCTATAGCTCAAGTCTGAAACCAATTCATTTACTTTCTTTCCCATGTTCCCCCATTGTTATATATATATATATATATATAGAAATAGGATCATGTGAAAATGATATCTATTTAAAAGAATACTAGAACCAACAAAAATCATACATGATTTTGCATTAAATTTTGGAAAAGGCTATGAGAATGACTTTGACTCCAAATTGCAAAGTCCCGCGAATCATGTATGATTTTGTACATGAATCATATATGATTTTGTTCGTTCTCGTATTCTTTTAAATAGATATCATTCTCGTTTGAACCCACCCCTATATATATATATATATATATATATATATATCATAATGAGGCATGGTTGTATGCTGTTTTCTTTTACATTTATGTTTCTTGGCCTTGTAATGGATTCAGTACCTATATCTTACTGTAAGGATATTTCTTCCATTAGAAGAGTTATATGGCAGATGGGTTTTTGTAATCGAAAACTACAAATTTCTTTTTCTTCTCCTTTTCTATTTAGGAGATTCATCCAAAACTTTGAAAACAATGAGTAATGAGTTGTCTCATCCTTGAACAGAATAGTCCTGCTACAGCCAATATTGCATCTGATAGGTAATCACCACAGATGCTCTAATGGCCAATGTTCCACCTTTTCAACTTCCCGCTAATTCCCAAGGGATGTATAATTATGCGTATGAAAACGTGGGCGAAGTTTCAGCAAGGCCACCCGAGAAAGAAGCAGCTACACTCTTGATACGTCGTCTTCCGGAGGCTATTCCTCATGACACCCTCTCTCGTCTCTTTTCTCATTACGGAGCTTCTTGTGTCCGTCCATGCACTTCTGGAAGGTACTTGGCAAGTATGCTTCACATCAATACTGGTCTGCACTTTCTTCATACATTTTTTATCGCTTAATTTTGAACCGTTTGGTGTTTCCTGTTCTTATTCTCGGCACGATCTTTCTCTTCTTGCATGTGTGGTTCAGTGAAACCTAGGTCGATTTTTCCCAAAATAAATAGTTTTTCTGATCTCAAATTGCCTTGACTCAATGTTTCTTTATTTTAATTACGTTGGCACAAGTTCTATTAATGCAGGATGAGGAACTGTGCATTTGTTGATTTTAGCAATGAAGGTTTGGCAATTCAAGCACAACGCCAATTAAATGGGTAATTCATCATTGCAGACTCAAGAAGTTTGTACTTTATTGTATGACGAGATTGTCTATTATTCAATATTCCTACAATTTTTGTTTCTGGCGATGTTTGTCCAGTTCTCTATGTTTATATCTTATGTATTATAATTTTAAAGTATAGCCTTTTTAATACTTTGTTCAGGTTACGGTTTCTTGGTAAAGTGTTGTCAGTTGAGAGAGCTATGTCAACACCACATGATAATAAATCTCAGCAAAATAAATCTATGTCGGGAAATGATGCCAAGCCATCAACAGGTGATGCTAATTTACCTAAAGATTCGAAGCAGGAATCCATGACGAAGTCCTTACCAGCACTTGAACCAATTGCTGAAAAACTTGCGGTGGAGTACCCATTTCCTCCTCATCTTGTGTACGTTCTACTGCTACCTCCACTTATGTTTTATCTATACTCCATCTGTTTCAGAAAAGCGGACATCTTAACACTGTTTGTTTTTGTAAACTGATAAATGTCTGAATTTGTTGAAGTCGTGCCAAACAGTGGGGTTGTTCTTTTTTCCGTGGTAATAAACTAACTTACTCAACTGTAGGTATGCATACCCCCCACCAGACGGAAATATCCTGACCAACATCCTAAACGCTCTTATTGCTGTTCCTCGCTTCTATACACAGGTAATTGTATTCCAGTGAATCCAGCTGAGTATCTCTACCAAGTAAAATTATAGTATCTGAATCGTCAATCTGTTACCGGTTTCTTGGTAGGTGTTGCACTTGATGAACAAAATGAATATTCCAGCTCCGTTTCGTGCAGCACTGCCGACCCCACCTCTACCTCCTTCAGCACCTGCACCACATCCACCGCCACCCCCTCCTGTAGATACAAATTCTACTTTGGCAGATCTCTCAAGTGGTGAATCAGAGTTGGAATCTTCAGATGAGGTAATTTCCTGTTATTGTTTCAGAAATTCTCATCCTTAAAGCTATTTGTATGTAAAATGATGGGCAACTTTAACTTATATGCATACACGTGGTTATTATACGTGTCTTGTGTATATATGCATATATCCCTATAGTATTTGAGGTATATCCCTTTGCCTATTCCCATTCTTGGACTGTTCATTTCTATTCAATGGCTCATAGGAAGATGCTATGTATGCAAAAGCAAGCTTCACCTTGTTTAAAAAAATCTCTAGGTAATTAAAATATAAATATGAAAATTCTATAATGATTATCTACGCCCACGTAGAAGAGACTGGTGGCTTTATCTCTGCGCCTAGCAAAAAAAAAACATTTAGGTGTCATTTGTTTTTTAAGAGTTCTGAAGTCTGAAGTATGATTTCACATCTTAAAAATAAGAGGTGGATGGTGCACCTTTTAAAATTTCAGAGGACGGTAAGAGGTTTTCAGACCTTTTCTTAAAGTTAAAACAAGCTATCTTAGGTATGCAAACCTCTTAATTTTCATACTTAGGCGGTTTTAAGAGGTATTTTTTTTTCTAAAACAAATAAACCCTTATTTTCTATACATGATGTAAAAATAGAATGAACTGCTTCAACGGAAGAAATGATCTCCTTTGTATTTTTTATCTATCTACAATTTCGTTTTTACTACAAATTTAGCAGTAATCAAATTCTAAGTTTCTAGGAAGATGCTGGAGCTCAGCGATCAGCGGGACGAAGGCGCAAGAGAATCAAGCGAGAAGCTATTGTTGGCCCTGCTATTGACAAGGATGTAGCTCATGAGGCCGTTGGATTGAAACCTGCTACCTTGGTTCCTAAGGAGATCCCAATGATCAAAAAGAAGAACACCGTCTTGCAGGTTGTAATATTTCCCTTTCCAATTAGTATTTAGCGAAGAGTCTAGGTGTCATTTGTTTTTTAGAGGTCTCAAGTCTGAAGTCTGATTTCACATCTAAAAAATAAGAGGTGGATGGTGCACTCTTAAAATTTCAAAGGATGGTAAGAGGTTTTCAAATCTTTTCTTAAAAATATAACAAACAATCTTAAGTCTGCAGACCCTAATTGTATTCTGCATAACTTTTATCTTTCTGGTTGCAGATTAAAATTACTCCGAAACAAACTCACACTGAACACGTAGATGATGGCACAGCAGAAGGCGTAGAGGAGATGGAGGACGAGAATTTAAGTACTAAACCCTTTGCTACTGTCGAAGAGTTGGAGCACGGAAAATTGCCTCCGGAAGAAATTTTATCCCTTCCAATGTTTAAGGTACCACCATCTAACTTTTATGGAGTAAACAACATCTGTACGTAGTTCATGGTGAAGCTAGAGCTTATTGTAAGTTGGCATTGCTTGCCGCTTTTTTACACATTTCTCTTCACATCAGTTGTGGTCTTTACTTGTTGCAGAATTATAATGCTGGAAATCCGGCTCCTGTTTTGTACATAAAAAACTTGGCAAAAGACGTGGTTGCAGATGACTTCTACTTCGTGTTTGGTAAAACATACGTTTCGATACATAGTATACAATGTTTGGTTTGCATGTTTGAAGAAATAATCAGTTTATGTTTGATCTTGTGTTGCAGGCACATTCTTTGATAGCATTGAAACAGCTAAAACGAGTCTTTCTGTGAAGTTAATGCAAGTAAGATGTCTTCATTTCACTTAAACTTCCTCCAGCTTCTTTTACTTTGGAAGTCTTATTCTTAATGTTGGCATGCTTGCTTGATCGATGAACAACTTGTTTTGTGGTTTCAGGAGGGAAGAATGAGGGGTCAAGCGTTTGTGACATTCCCATCGATTGACATTGCTCATCGTGCTCTGGTAATATTTTCCATAGATATGCTTGTAATGCCGGTTTTTTTCGCTTTCTTTCTTCTATTGATGATCACCGTAATATATATGCCATTTTCGGCTACAACCAAGATTGATTTCTAGGTGGAAACAGGCTGTGTTAAGCAATTATAAATTTTGGTTTCAGAATCTGGTGAATGGTTTTGTATTTAAAGGCAAGCCCATGATCATCCAGTTTGGCCGGAATACTTCTGCTGCCAAAACAACTGAAAAATAGCACACCATTACCGGGAAGATTTGGTGCCTCAAAACTCTGGTAAGTCTGCTTATCCCTTTCTAAGAGCATCTCGAATAGATTCTTTATAATTTCTTTGAAATAGAGAGACTAAAGTTAAAATCTCTAAAAAGAATTACAATCAACTCCAACAGATTCTTTATTTGGAGATTTCAACATTAGAGGAAGGTTCAATGGAAACCTTAAAAAAACGAAAAACTGAGGAACACCCTCCTACCCCTTCATCTAGGCCGTATGCATTTATGTATAGAAATAAAATAAGTTGTTTTTTGGTTTTTATGCACGTATACATATTACAAATATGGTCCAGATGAAGTGTTACAAAGTTGTTCCTTAGTTTTCTGTTTTTTGAGGTTTTTCCTTGAACATGACCCTTCAACATTAATTATATCATTAAGATATTCTGTAAAAAAAATTCATTCAAACACACTTTTAAAATCTTTATACAGTACTAATACATTCAACTTCATTGTTGGGGAAAAAATTAAAATTTTGTCATTGAATTTTACAATATACTCTGAATTTAAAGAACTTTATCTTTTCTCCCTTATTTTTAATCCATATGAATAATCATTTGAAAGAACAAACACCATCAAAATCTTCATTTTCTTTATTTTATAAATCTGTTTTAATTTTTTTTCTTTATAGAAATCTGTTGTATGGAATAACAACTGTATTCATCATTTTTGGGTCAAGCCAATACTCTTTTCAGTATTTTTNNATCATATTGATGTATTACACCAAATTTTGCACCACTCAAAATGTGGTTGGTTTGGTTGTTTCCCAAAAACCCATTTTTCTCTTTCACTCATTAAAAGTGTTATTGAGGTGGGAAATGTAGGTTGCAAAAGTGGTCTCCTTTTTTTTTGTTCATATGAGTTTTATCCAAATAATATCCACTTCTTTTTTCCAGGGCAGCAGCAGGCAGGGGTAATGTTGTGAATTTACATTCTCCGGCTTTTTAACATCTGTGGAACCACGTGTGTGACAAAGGGGATGATCACGTGCCTCTCCCATCTACTTATCTACTTATCGTGGTTCTCATTTTCATCCTTTTATTTACTGTTTTGGCCCCTCAACTTTTGTGGCCTGTGCAATTTAGTTTTATATTTTTAATTTCTTTAGCAACTGCCCCCTTCATTCACTGTATGTACAAGCCATAGTTTAAATATATTTAATTCATATGTTTTTCACATTAGCCAGAATAAAATCTAATGTGTATATAATTTTTATGTAGACTATTTAAGAACTGGTTCTTATTATATAAAAACATTTAGAAGAAAGAAGTAACAAGAACATAAGAATTAAATGCGCAACAATCTAAACTAGGGTCGATAAACATGACTAATTAAAATTTATATGATACTCGGGGTGATGTATATATTTTCATTTTCACTTTTATAGTAGACGCTAACCTGATTTTAAGTTTCAAAACATGAATACATATAACTCGTTTTATGTTAGTTAACATATCTGGTCATAAACAGAACATTTTTAAAATAAGAAAACAATCATAACTTGCAAAGAATTAAACAAAATGGGTCTTTGGAATTTCTCCTTATAATCCACCGCCTTGAGTCTTGCCCTTATTGGATATATTTCTGATTTACTTTGATCAGTCGAAGTACATGCAAGTTGATCTAGACAATCTCGTTTAACAAAAGGACCTACAATAAACCTTGCCGTAATGTTTTAAACATAAAGCAAGTTGCAGCATATAACTATTACGTAATGTTATCATCATTTATCGACTCAAAATAAACGACGTATTTTTCTATACATTTAAGTTGAGAAACACAAAAAACGAACATACGAGGACTGAAACAGAATATGATGTAAACAAAAGGGGGTAAAAATGTAACTTGAGAAGACAAATCCTACTGGTATGAACTGGTATTCAAATTATCCGCCGTTGGATTAGGTTATCCGATGTGAATATGACTCGGAAAAAAATAAAAAATAAAAAATAAAAGCAGATTCTAGAAAAAGTGAAATTAATTAATTAAATCCACTAAGAAAAAACCAAGAAGACCCCACAAATTTCAATTTCCAACCCACTTTTTTCTCTTAACACGTATAAGAAAGATTACACAATAAGCAATAAAAAAGGCGTATTCCAATTTACTCACTTTTTCAAAAAGCAATCCAAAAACCCAAACTTTCAATCTTCAAACAAAAAAAAACCCCAATTTTTCTACAATCAAATTGGATTATTGGGTATCAAAAGTATGGCCAAGATCATAAGTAATCACTACAAGTTTTCTGCCTCTAATCATGGTTTTGCTACCAATAAATTGGAAAAAGTGTCTCCGGTTATGGTAAAGATGCCGCCGGCGGCGGCTGTGTCATCGGCCGGCGGCGAGTTCTTTGGCCGGAGATTGGGTTTGGGAGGTGAACGGAGGAGGGGTCGTGGTCAAGTGGCTGCTGTTTCTAATACTATGGTATGTTTTATGCTTTATATAACACTATTTGACTTTCTTGATTCAATTTTGTTATCAAGAAATTAAATTTATGTGATTTAAGGTAAAGGGGTTTTGTAATTGGTTGTTATCTTGGTGGGTTTTTGGTTTTAAAGATTTGGGTTTTGTTCTTTTAGCCTAAAAGAGTGTTATTTGATGATTGTTTGGTTTTTGTGTATGGATTTGGTTATATAAAAATTGGTTTTTTGCATCAAGAAAACAAGAAAAAGAATTTGATCTTGTACCCAGATGGGAATTCTTAGGAAAATGGGAAATTACTGTTTTGCCATGTTCAGAAAACCCAGAAAAAAGAGGGATTTGATGGTGTTTTGTTTCGGAAGGGTGTCGGAGCCAAAGCCCGACTAATCCCGGCAATTTTGGGGGCTAAACATGGCCCCACTTAAATGTCCCAGGCATGCGCACGGGAAGGCTCGAACTCGGTTAGGGCGCTATGAACCCCCGAGCGATAACCAATCCGCCATAGCACTGGTTTTTGTTGGTGTTTGTTTTGGTTTTTTTTTTTCTTTTTTTTNTCTTGATGGTTAGGAGGATGATCTATTTTTGTATTTTTATCGTTTTCTTTTTGGGTAATCGTGGGTTTCCGGTCTGTTTGTTAGCAATGTAATGAGCTTAATAGGACTCCCAACTTATTCAGTCATGTATGTTTGGTAGTGGCTTAATCATATTATAAGTGGCTTATCCGGTAAGCTTTTAGGGGGAGCTTTGTGCAGAAAGGCGAAAGCCAAGTATTTCCAATCCTGTCCCTCCCAATAAAAAATTACGCACCTTTCCATCTATAAAAAGCATCCCAAACGAAAACCTCCTTAATCTATATAAACAGATTAATCCACATAAGACGGCTTTATCCATACATGACTTAATGGAAAACCAACCAAACAGCCTTCGACTTTCCATGACCACAAGGGCTATGGCAGTTACTGAATGGTTTGATGCTGGATGATTAGTGGTCGGAATTATTAAGAGGATCTTATGATAATAGTGCAAAATGAAATATGGCTGCTCAATAATTATTGAGAATGAAATCAGAGCTCTGAATGGTTAAGGGAGACCCATGATACAAAATCATTAAGAGGGTTTTGGAACCGTTAAGAGATGGTTTTTTTTTTTTTTTGCCAAACAAGATTTATTTTCTAAAGATTCAGAAGTTGCCTCTTAATGTAACTGTAAAGAGGTAAACAAACATCCCCTTATCATTTTTTTTTTCATTTTTGTTGTAAAAGGAACTAGAATGGTTTTCTTTTTGGTACACTAATTGCATTCAGAAAACAAGATAAAGAAAATCCTAGCAACAAACATTTGTAGCCAAATCGTCGAACCATTTGATTCGTATCTTGCAATTATTACTTTGCTCTATGTAATATGATGATTATGGTGGATTGAACCTAATTTAGGAGTTGTGGCTTTTGAAATTGTGATGAAACAGATGAGCATTAGCATTGGGAAATCACTAAAATGGTGGGAGAAAGGACTTCAACCAAACATGAAAGAAATAACTGGTGCAGAAGATCTTGTTGAATCCCTTTTGAAGGCTGGTGATAAATTAGTGGTTGTTGACTTCTTTTCACCTGGTTGTGGAGGCTGCAAGGCTCTTCACCCCAAGGTTTGGCCCAAAATCCAATCTTTTTAATCTTTTACACCCCACCCCGTTTTCTTGATCTGCATCCGGTGGGATATGCTGGGCTCGTTTGGTGTTTTCTTAATCTTTGCGGGATTTCGGCTTTTTTGGTATTGCAGATATGTCAATTGGCTGAACTGAATCCCGATGTTCAGTTTCTACAAGTAAACTATGAGGAACACAAATCGATGTGTTACAGTCTCAACGTTCACGTTCTCCCGTTCTTTCGTTTCTATCGGGGGGCCGATGGCCGTGTTTGTAGCTTTAGCTGCACAAATGCCACGGTTAGTGTTCGTATTCCTCCGTCTTTTTTCTTCGTTTTTGTAACGTTAAAACGACGATTTATCTGATGGGCGTTGACTTACGATGATACAGATCAAGAAATTTAAAGATGCGTTGGCGAAGTACGGCCCCGATCGATGCGGTTTAGGTCCTCCGAAAGGGCTCGACCAGAAAGATCTCGTGGCACTGGGTGCCAACCGGGACCTTTCGTTTACGTATGCTCTGAAACCGAACGACCTGCAAACGGAGGTCGTACCGCCACCGTTGCCGCTAGCGCCGTCACCGGTTTCCAGCGGGTTGTCGGAATCAACTCTTCCTCTGCCCCGTCCCTTGAAGTCGACATCGGAAACAAAGGAGGATAGTAAAGATAAAACGCTGGTGTCTTCCGAGAGATGAGATGAGTTTCGGATATCCAGAATGGATCGTGTAAGTATACCATTCTGAAACCAACTGTGTGTGGGCCCCATGGGACCAAGTGTTAGTGTTTGTACAGGGTACATTTGTACTATGTTGTGTATGTTTTTTTTTGTGTGTGTAAATAGTACGAAAGTTGAGTCCGAATCTAGTCTCGATCAATCGAGATGAACGAACGTGTGCCCGTTTTCTTGTGGCCTAGAAGCTTTAATTTGTGTCTAATATGTATGTATATGAAAGAATAGTTTGAATCACAAGAAGTTGTTGGTTAATGGCACTTGTTATATATATGACATGAAAACCTTAAAAAATAAAGAATTAAACAAACCCAATATATCTCATCTTATTAATGTTGCCAACAACTGATCAAGGCTACAACTAGACAAATGAAGATCGAAATCGAAGATGAAAACGAAACAAAGTGAATGGTAAACGATTAAAACGGAACCTATCCATCGTATATCGAGTTTTCAACAACTACGAAAGAAATACCAAATGTTTCCGATGTAAAAAACCGTTTAAAATTGTAAAAATACTGATTGATGATGAAATAACAAATTTCAATGGAATACAGAGATTGAAGTTTATTTCAATAACAATGAGCCGGTTCCAGGATCGGGCTGAAACCGGTTACATCACGCCCGTCTTGGTTACGTTTTTCTTTGTGAAGAACCGGCGCCAGTTAAACTTTGAAAAATCTTTCACTAGGCCTGGTTAAGGCCTGGCCCGATACCATTTGTCGAACTTGGATTATGGCCATCTCTACCCATAAGGAGGCAGAGTCGAGAAAAGGTAAATATCACGAGGTAAGATTTATGTAGACCTGATATTTCCATAAAGCATGAAGCTGATGTTTTCGTGAAACTCTAGATGGTGAGCAACGTGTTCTATCTACTATTAGGAGCGAATTCACTTACAAACTAAGAGCATCCACAGTGTGTAGCTTTTTCATCAAGCTTTTACGTGGCTTTTTTTTACGCATTATTGCTACCTCAACAATCTAAAAACCTCTACTACATACCTCCACTATGTGAAAAACCTCATCCAAGCTTTTTCAAACTTTTCAGGTCCCACCATTTTAACTTTAAATTATTTATATTTTTATTTATAAAAATAAATACATTTAAATATATAATTAACTTAGTATTTTTATTATATATAATAAAATTTAAATATGAAAACTTTATATAAGAAATAAAACTGATTAATACGAGACT
>LUCG01300935.1:0-15895 GCA_001633085.1 Carthamus tinctorius
AAAAGCAATGAAAAGTCAGGGTTAGCAATTGCTAACCCTTGTGATTGAGTAGCTCCGCCCCTGGGGGGCACAATGTAAAAATCTTTAGCGACTTATTGAACATTTCTCCATTGATAGGGTTTGAAAGGTGTAAATTGGCATATGAGCTAGGGTTTTTGAATTTGTAGTTGCAGGAAAGAATTTGATGGAAGAAGCAGGGAGTTGGAGTGGTGATCATAACCTGTTTTCTAGTTGGTGTACTCCAGATTCATAGAAGGATCTAATAGGATTTGAGCAGCTGTTTTTCTTTTCAGGGATAGAAAATGTGTCTATTGAAAGGAAAATTAGCTTTTAAAAATCGGTTTAGATTAACTTTTATGGTGATAAAAGTCAATAAGTTATACTTTTTTTATCTTATAGAATGACCAAAAAGCCATTAGGGTTTCTCAATAATTGATTTCATATAACCTGCAATTTTAGACAAACTTTCCTCCATTTAAGGTTTGAATATACAGAAATCAAACATATCTGATGCAAAAATCGATTTGATGCAGAAAGGAGCAGGTCGATGGCGAAGGAAGCAGGTCGTCAGCGGCGAAGGGAGCAGGTCGTCGTCGGCAGGAGTGGTCGTCGGGAGCAGGTCGTTGTAGGTGATGGAAGCAAATGGGGGTATTATGTCATTTTGTTATCAAAAAACCAAAAGCCTTTCACTCCTTCCCGACTTCTTCAAATTTGCATTTTCAATGGAACCAAAAAGTAGTTTTCAAAAGTGTTTTTGATGTTGCCAAACATTATTTTTGACTTATTGGTTTTTTGAGAAGTCAATAAGCACTTTTGAAAAGCAATCACAAACACCCTCTAAAACGAATTTTGAATGAAAATGAATATGAAAAAGAGAATTACTTAAACTTATCTTCTTCTTGGAAAAATCATAAATACATTTTTTAGTTTATTCAAACTCTCAATTTATCTCCTTTCCCACGATGAAATAAGTCAATAAGCATTTCACATAAGCAATCCCAAACACCCCATGTCTCTTAAATACTAGTAGTATGCCTCGCAATGCAACGGGATGTAAAATTCGTCTAGATGTAATTAAAAAGACATGTGAAATATGTCCAAAAACCACACATAAAGTTTGTTATGCAAGGTTTGCTAAATTACAAGAAGCAATGAAGATATAATTGATTTTGTTTATAAACGTGAGTTTGGTGCTTGTGTGGTCTAAATGGTTTATTGCATCAACCTTGCCAACAGTTGCAAATTTTAACCTTTGTGTCATTTGTGTGCTAAGAATCTATGGCAAATGAAGTCGTAAGGATCATCAATATATACATATAAGGAAGGATTCAAATGAGAACCTCGTTGATTTGCTCAAACACAAGAACACCCTCTTAACCAAGTATTTTAGTTGAAAGTCCAATGGAGATTAGAGTGTTTAATTTTTATTTTTATTTTGAAATAACAGAATTACAGTTAATAGCAACAGTAAACAAACACATATCCAAAGGTTGATTCTATGATAACCATATAAAATAGCATTAATACAGAAACAGACAAAATTGCACTTCATTTTTAAGCATTGGCAACTACTACCTTGCTCCTTAGGGTTGCTTGAGTGTCTTCCTTGAAGGCTAAAGTTACTCTTGAACCTGCGGGGAACATTACGAAGGTAACGCATATGGCCAGTTCCAGTAGTATTCCTTTTGATTGCTTTCACACTCCAGTTGTATTTTCATATGTGATTTTATTAAAATTTGTACAATATAATTGTTGAAATCATATAAGGTATTTTATCTAGAGAAAAAGAGAGGGAAAATCAGATTGTAAATATATTTTATGGTTAAAATTAAATCACATATATAATCAGCTATGAATAGTATTTTTCCAAAAAGTAATGGTTTCCCAAAATACCTTTCAAGTAATTAAATATATATTGAATTATTTTTGGGTTTTCTAAATATAGATATGTGACTATAATTTGTTCTCTTGTTCTTGCAAATTGCATTAGTTCTTATTTGAACCTAATTCTATATAATGAGGTGGCACCATGAGAATTGAGTATTCTCAAATAGTGGATTGGGATTGAATTATAGCAATCCCACATTGGTAGTTTTGCCAACACTCCCAGATTATTGCTATTTAAATTAGGACGGACTATGAGAACCATAATGCTTGCAAAGGTAATTGTTTTAAATCTGATTAACTAACTGGTGTTTGTGTGTGCTTGTATGAAAAAAGTCAAGGTTATATGTTTTTTTGTGAACTACAATGTAGAATTCAAAGTCTTGCTTAAGAACAAAGAGTTAAAACAATATATATGTGAAAAGGAGGCCACTGCAAGAACCAAATTTGCAACATAAATCATCTACTTTTCCAGATTATCAAGGGCCATTGAATCCCAAGCAAAAAACCAACAACCAACAAGTGCCAAAAAATCAACTTCACAACTGCTCAAGATCATATTTCTTATACAACCTAGGCCGGCAGAACCAAAAGCACAATAAGCCAAACACAAAATTCCTCTAATCGATAGAAATGATCTGGATTTGTGAAATAAAACACTTATCTATATGTCCTTAAAGTTATTTTCACTTGTCTTTAGTAGATAATGTTGGAATTTTTAAAATTAAGAAGACTAGAGAAGTTGATGTTGTTGATCAAATAAGATATGTCCTTAAAGTTGTTATATCTTTATCACTAGCTAACGATACATAATTCTAATTAAGATGTTGTACATGAATTCACTTTGACTTGTTGTCATATCTCTATCATTAACTAATATATTCTGCATGAATCCACTTTGGTATGCTGTCATATCTTTATCACATCTTACACAATTTTCCGTATTTGAGCAATTAACAGATTTTGGGCTGTCAAAGGTTGGTCTGATTAGTAATACAAACCATTTGTCTGGTCCAAAAATGAGTGGCATGTATCTATTGGGAGATAACAAACCTTTGTTCGTTGTTGGTACACCTTACTATTTTGGCACCCGGAATTCTTCTAGGAACTGGACATGGTTTGTTGACAACTTGTTGTAATACGAATTGCCTATGATATCTCCTAAAGATTTGACAAGATACTTTGTATTGACTTGTGAGTGGGATATACAGAGTCAGTTTGGTTCTGGTTTGGATCATATAAATACTTGCACCAAATAGGTTTCTAACTTTATCTTGTAAAGACTTGCACCAAGATACTTTGGATCTTGGCTTTCAATATAAATGAAATAGCAAGTGTAGAAACCTATTTGGTGCAAGTCTTTACAAGATAAAGTTGGAAACTATTTGGTACAAGCTTTTACATGATCTAAACCAAAATCAAAACTGACCCTATATATCCCATTCGCAAGTTTATACATAGTATATTGTTAAGTCATATCATAGGCAATTCGTATGATAGCAAGTTGTCAACAAACCATGTCCAGTTCCTAGAAGAACTTCGGGTGCCAAATAGTCAGGTGTACCAACAGCAAACCGGGGTTCATTATCTCCCAATAGAGACACGCCACTCATTGTTTAATCAGACAAATGGTTTCTATTGCTAATCAGACCAACCTCTAACAACCCAAAATCTGTTAACTACTCAAATATGAAAGAATTGTGTAAGGTTAAGATACGAAAGCATATCAAAGTGAATTCATGTACAATATCTTAGTTAGTGATAAAGATAAGACAACATGCCAAAGTGAATTCATGTACAATATCTTAGTTAGAATTATGTATGGTTAGTGATAAAGATATGACTACTTTAAGGACATATCTTACTGGATCAGTAATATCAACTTCTCTAGTCTTCTAAATTTCAAAGATTCCAACATTATCTACTAATGGCAAGTAAAAATAACTTTAAGAGTGTATAGATAGTTGTTTCCTTTTTAATTATCCAGATTTTTTCTATTGATTAGAGGAACTTTTTTTTTGGCTTGTTGTGCTTCTATCTGCTAGCCTAGGGTGTATAAGAATTATGATCTTGAGTTGTTTTGAAGTTGATTTTTTTTTGCACTTGTTGGTTTATTGCTTGGGTTCAATAGTGGTGGATCATTTGGAAAAGTAGACGGTTTCTATTGCAAATTTGGTTCCTGTTTGTAGTGGTCTCCTTTTTACAGATAACTATACTTTTTAACTCTTTGTTCTTAAGCAAACAATTTGAATTCTACATTGTAGTCCACTATCACCACCCCCACCACTGTTGCGCGCACTACCACCCATTGTCACATCGCCTCCACCACTACCATCAACACCACTGCTGCTGCCTCCTGCCATCACCACTATTATATTGAACGAATCAAACTAATATATTCAAATTCTTTTGATAGATTCAATTACAATTTATGCCAACTAAATCACACATTCGAACACGATTAAATTTTATTCCAATTCCATCCGATTCCATTTTGTTAACCAAACACCACTTTTATGTCCTGGATGATTTTTTAATTTGGTTAACAAACTTGAGTTTATGAATGTTTATTTGGTGGGCAGTTCAGTCCTAACTTCTCAAAAAACGTTCAAACAATAGACTAGACTAGACAAAACTGTTTGACTATTTTTTAAACAAGACAATGTCGCTAAACTGCTCAAACGTCCAAAAGACGATCCTGTTTAAAATCTCCAACAACTTTCTTGGAAATTGCTACTAAAAATAAGGGAGCTTTTGGTTGGAGGTATTGAGGAGGTAAGGAATGAAAATGCTAATGAAAAAATGGTGTTTGATTTGATACTATACAATAGGCACATTACCTCAAACCCATTCCATTCCCAACAAAATTGAGAGGAATGCAAAGTTTATTTCTACTCCGTTTTCTTTTCACATACGTAACAACATTAACATCTTTCGTATTTTCAAAGTAGTGGAATATATTTATATTGATATAAATAGTGGTGCATTACTTGGGGTCCTAAGGTAGTATATAACAAAAATCCGAAACTGAATAACTCGTCCAAACCAAGACGGTTTCAAGTTATCCTGTTTGCAGGTTAGATCGTTCGGTTAACCAAAAAAGGTAAAATTTGATTTCTAACTATTTAATTACCATGTCGATTAACCAACCAACAAAGAGTACTACCATTTAATTTTTATAATTTTCTTGTAGATGAAGTGGTGATATATTTAAAAGAACAAGAACTTAACAAAATATTTTCAATAAGCAAACCACTCCCTAGAAGAGCAAATTACCCTTCTCCCTTCAAACCCATCTTATTTTGATCTTAGCAGAGCAATTACCATTTCTTCAATCACTTTTCTTGCAAAAATTGCAATCAACTATCTGTTGATTTCCGATGCACAATAATCAAATTACCAATTGAAGATTTGCTGCCGAGATCTGAAGCCACTCGATTTCAAAATTCTTATAGTCAAGGTTATCCCAAAAAACCCTATATATTCCCCTAACTTAATCATATTGACATTTGATTGTACAATACTTTGTTTTTGGTGTTAAATTAATACAAGCAAAGCAATTGCTTATTTGCTTATGGGTAATTTGATAAGAGGCCATCGATGGCAAAGTAACAAATGCATAATAGGATTTGGGAGGGATGAAGAGATTTACGTAAATTTGTCAAGCCAATTTACAAATTTACAGGCTTTTTCGTTAAAATTTCTAAAAGGGGCTATTTTGTGAATTCTTGAGCCAAAAAATTGGCTACTTTCATGATTTTCCCTGATAAATAAATATATTACTCAAAGTTGGTTAACACTTTATTGTGTCTGTACACTCAAAGCTATGTTGACCAATGGTTGACCTGGATATCATACTCATAAAGGTGTTGCTTATCGCTTACTATTTACTCATAATATTATCCCAATTTTTTAATATGCTGCAAGTTATCACAATCTTGCTTTTGGGTTAAAGCCCATGCTTAGGGGCCTTACCTTCATCATTAGGAGTTCCCAAAGGGCACAATACAGATAATTTAAGTTAATGGTGGCAACAGAAACCATGATTAACATACTTGTATTCTTACCTACTCCTTTGGGGTGGCAGATACTTGATTTTGATACAACATAATACATGTGTAACTCTAAATGTATAATCTTGGGACTTTTTAACCTCTCCCAGATAAGTATGCTAAAGGTCCAACTATAGCTGCATTAATGTATGTAGCGGGTTCCGCGTGACTGTAGTCGGTTCGCTCATCAGGGTAGAAATCATTCTCATTTGGACCTCCGACGATTGCACCGGTTAGTATGTTGGGGTTTGGGTTAGGGGTGTAGTAGAATGGTTGGAAACCTCCTTCACAGCCAAAAGATTGTGGGTGAGTTGATTTTGAGGGTAATGAGGACCCTCTGTGATGAATTCTTCGCGGGTAATTTGCTCCATATCCTACCATATAAGACATCTTCATTGGGTTGTCTCCTAATATATAGTCAACCTGGAAAAACATATAGAAATTGTTGAATGTTTTTACGGTAAAAGGATAACAGATATATGTGGAACCCATTGGATTACACTCCAAAATTGAAGAGAGAAGTGGGTTCCATCATATATTAAAGAAAGGGTTCAAGTTTAGCGGATGTTAGACTCCAACACACCCTCTCCAATGGAGGCTAGATGGGTATAAATGTCTCTTAGAGTCGTAGACATTGACTCTGATACCATATAAGATATGTGGAACCCAATCAAATTACTTGCCAAAAGAGGCCTTGGAGAGAAATGGGTTCCAACACATTCCACGTGGGACTCGATACAACTGTTCAACAACAAACGTACTTGACAACGATCCTGTTGCTCTCCCATGTGATCCAAAACTAGAAAGAAAAAGGACCAAAAAGCAAGAAGAAGATACCTGTTTTCTTGCAAGGTTAATTAGGGTATTTGGGGTCACCAAGATGTTGCCACAATTGAAGGTGGTTTTTGCTGATTTCATGTATTTGGCATAGGTGGTGAGCAGGAAGGTTATTGATGACACATATTGGAGATTACTTGCACTTAGTTTAAACATTAGACCCCCTGCAACAAGAGAACAGCATATAAACTTGAGGTGATAACCATAATCTGGTGCTTTCTTGAGTAGTTTCTTGTGTTTGATGTGTTGTACCTTTAGTATATTGTGTAGTGGAATAAGGGGAATTGGGTAGAATTCTGCACATGAAATCCTGAGCTTGTTGTTTGAATGGCTCATATGACTTATCATTTGCCACCAAACTCCCCTGACAATAATAAACCAATAAAAATGAATAAAAAGGATAATAAAGACATCAAATATTCTTTCTGAACGTATATTGATGGTTACCCTAGATAGAAGAACTCGTGCACCCGCGAGTTTGTTGTCCCAGCTGAATATATCTGTTGCATCGTTAGCGCCTAATGAATTAATAAAATTACGATAAGATGCATCCTTTGTTGCCCTTAGCATCCATGCAGCTCCCCACAACAATTCATCCTGATAAAAGTACAAATCTTTAATTTGTATGCATATAAAAAGACCACCTTAAATACAAAATAACAGTAACCAAACCAAACGATCCCAGTATATTAAATATAGAATAAGAACAAAAATCAAACGATAAGAACAATTTAATTATTAGTAAAATGACACACCTTATATCCAGAATAAGAACAGTAAAATGGGCAAACTGCTGAACCAAGGGAATCACTATAGGAACCCCTGTACTGTGCAGCAAATTGGAACACAGACTTTGCTGTTCTTAACAACAGCTTGGAGTATTTTCTATCTACGGTCCGAAACACCATCGAAGCAGCAGCTAAAGCAGCTGCTGTTTCACCAGCAACATCGGACCCTGGTTTGTTGCGGGAGACCGAGTAAACGCTTCGGGCCGTGTCCATGTCCTCTGGCCGCTCCCAGCACTTGTGGTCCGTATTCGGGTCTCCAACACCCACATAGAGTACACCTGGAGTGGCTGTGGCACACTTGATAAGGTAATCAGCCCCCCACCTAATAGCCTGCCTCACGTTTTCTAGTTGCGGGCCAAGGGGCTTCGAGTTCTCCAATGCACTCCACGATAACATCGTTATCGTATACGCCATCGGGAGGTTGAATTTCACGTTGTCCCCTGCGTCATAGTACCCTCCGACTAAATCCACCTGCAAATGTCATATAATGTTATATCAACCAAACATAACCAAACGAACTAGTAAGCGGGTGTTTGGCTAGAGGTGTTAAGCAGTAACCAATAGGGATGATAATAAAAGGAACTGTTTGGTTTTCTATAATATAATGGGCTCGTTCCCCCATAAGCGCAAAATTTCGTTCTTGGTTTAATTGGAGAACATAAGTACGGTTTTCAGAGATGAGATGTACACAAACTTTCCCTTCCCCAAAGGGTAGGGAGATTGTTTTCGTGCAACCCTCCTCCTTGTTTATATACCAATATAATAAACCAAACAAATCCAACAAGTCACACCAAGAGGTTGGGTTGGGGGATGTACACAAACCTAACCTCCACCTTTAGGGTAAAGCAGGTGGTTCTGCGAATCCCCTGACTTGTGCAAAGTGCGAAGAAAAGGGGTCCAACGTATTTTAAAAAAATGCGGAGAAAAAACATAATACGAACTTGAAAAATAGGAAAGATGGTGCTAAAAGATTGAAAAAACAAGTTAAAAGTAATGATAAGAGACAGACAAACAAACAAACAGATACAGGTACATGAAAACATAACGAAGGTAGAATTGCGTACATGTGCTAGTGAACCATCAGAGAGGCCCGAAACGGACCTCCAGGAGAGTTTCTGGGAGGTCGGAAGCCTCCCGGATCTCTGACCTTGGAAAAACAAGATGGATTTCGCAAGGGCATCCTTGTAATTTTGGCTGGCTTGGGCAGCATTGGCCCAAAGCAAGAGTGCCAAGAAGAAAAGATGGAAGAGTCCCTTTGGGAAATCCATAACATGTAAAATCTAGAAGAAGTTAGTTAAAAGTGATTGTTGTGGGTTGGGGTTGTGAACAATAAGTGCCTTTTTATAGGGGGGGTGTTAGTGTTAGCATTGTAATCCAATCTATCTACGCAAATCAAGGCTTTTCTGATACATTGTTTAATTATTATTCAAGTATCATATTACTGCTTATATTAGCAAACACCATCCACAATCAGTGGTTATACTATTACTTTTCCCAAAAGTAACCATTTTCCGTATCAAAGACGGTTATGTTAGGTTTTTTTACACCATGTTGGTTATATAGAAAAAGAAAGCATCACATTATATCAAGAATTAAATGTTTTTTATTTTTTATATATATGATAACCGTAGGTGTTCGGGTTAGTTTGTGCAAATCTTAATTAAATCATCGGTTCTGAATTTAGAAGCGAGACAAACAACTAGCAGACTCGATGTCTTATTACCACCTGAGCTACCTTTAAGGTTATAGACAAACTCAATGTCATTCCTGTTTACCCACCTCTAAAATTATAAATCTTAGTTTAATTATTATATTTTTTTTGAAAGACATAGCGGTATCGAACCAACGAACGAACGACTACCACGAACACGCACGCACGCCTCCCCGGCGGTATCGAGCATCCACGGGCAGCCCACTAATCCGCCGCTGTCCCGGCCCAACTTACACTGGACCTAGAGCTCAACCACAGTCTTTGACTGGGCGAGCAGCCCAGTCTATGACTGGACCAGCCCAAGGACTGGTACTCCTCATGCCTCAAATTGACTACTCCCCTTGGATTCAAACCCAAGTAGACTGGGATGTCATCCATAGCCCCCCTCAGGATGTTACCGCCCTTAGGAAGACCAACTTAGCTAGACATGATTTGTTTAGTTTAATTATTAGTGCTCTTACGTATGTATCTCCTGTGTTTTCAACTTTACATAGATGTCTTTCTCCCGAAAAAGAAAAGATCCCAAATTCTTGGAGTACCGAAGAAATGGGAGTATGAGATTAAGTGGTTGTTTTGGGTCTTTTTGTTCTTTCTATGAAGTTATATTTGGATTATGCGTTCTGTTTAGTTATGTATAAATTGTTTATGGTTTTATATGTTAAATAAACATTTTAAATGACAAAAATGATATCTTTGTTAAAGTGTTTGACCTTTAAAGAGCTTTGGAAACTTCAGAGGGTTTCAAGACAAATTGTGTCAACCTTTTAATCTCAAACTAACCTTGTGGTACCATTTCTACAAGATGAAACAATTTGTCAAATTTTGAGGTCAAACATTTAACTACAAAGTTTATGTATCTATGGTTCAAATATTATTTGTCAAAGTTTATGTATAATTCACTTGTATTTATCAAAACTCAAAAGCTAAAATACCAACTCTAACTTTATATTTCACATTTTGGATGACAAATATTACTAAATAACTATAAACATTTTTACCTTTATCTTATCTAGGCGAAGGATTGTGCTAGAAGAAGAGTAAGAAGGGGTGTAGAGCACTGATTACTTTTAATCTCAAACCCATCTCATGAATTGCGTTTGATAGGGAATTGATCGGTGCGTTTTGGTGCAACTTAGTTAGTTGCATGCAGTAAATGAGTTGGGTTCTGATGAGAAGTTGAGTTAACATGAGAAGCGTGAGACGTGGTCATCAACCGTTGGATGCGGATTAGGATGAGATGCACTGAGATAAAATGTATCAGGACCAATCCTTGTGCGATTCATAGGTGGGTTTAAGATTAAAAGTGCTCAAGGTTTAAGATGCACTTCTCATGCTTCTCACGTTAACTCAACTTCTCGCACAGTTCCTGGCCATCGGTAAATAACTCTATATTTTGGATCAGAGACGATGGCTTGTATACATCTTACTTTTTAGATAGGGGCGTACATAAAAAATCAGAAAACCAAGAAACCATGTGTCAAGCTGTTTGATCCGAAACCAAAATAACCCGATAACCAAAAGTCGTGAAATGAATGTTTTTACACGAGGAAACTTATTTTAACTTGTTGCATTTTGATTATTTTTATCTACTCGTTGTGTAGTTTAAAATGTTATATTTCGATACAATTTTAATATTGTAAAAGACATTTTTATACATTTAAACCTGGCATATACTAATCGGGAGGGTGTTGGGTAATAAGAAACACCATATTCATTCATGCTTAAAAAGAGGAAGAAAGAGGATGCGTTGATGTCGCTGTTTAAAGTTAAGTTAATAAGAGCGAGCCTAAGATGCCGCAAAGCAATCGGCGCCCAACCCTTTTATTTATTTACTATTTCTTTCCCATCCTTTATGACCAAGTTTTTGATTCTTCTTCTTCATTTCACTTTTTTCTATCTTATATCAAACAACACCTTTTCATGCTATTGCTTCTTCTTAAATTCTTTTTTTAATCATTTCTAATTACAAACAAATTTCCCAACCTCTTCTCCATTTCTTTTTATTTCTTCAAGTCTCAACATTTGTTATTCTGTTGGTTTAATTTTCTTTTTATTGTGGGTGTTCGGTCTAGAAAGCAATCAAGAAAATCCTTAGTGGGGTGTTGGGGAATGAGGCCTCTAATACAATTCTGGATAAAACTTAAGACTCGGCTTTCATTAAGTTGTATTTCGACCATAATCGGCTAGGGTATCATGAGATCAACTCGAGAACGATCTCAAATTTTCGTATTATTTTGGCTGAAATTGTTACATTTTAAAACAAAAGGACGGGTAACCGATTCTATATTGGTATCGATAATAACTCCCGTTAAATGAAAATGATCGCTGGGAATAAGTAGTAAACAATCATGAAAAAATCAAAGCAGTTCAAAGTTGATGGAAAACGCTTATCGGCTAATAGACCATCGATTGATAATCCATTAGTTAGAAACTATATGCTAATTACACATTAATGAGAAGTTATACCAGTTGATTCTTATAGGTGTTATATAGATTCTTATAGCTACCAATCATTTGATGGATCATCATCTTCTACCACTATTACATTTTTGTTTCATGGTGTTGGCACCAACCCACCACCAATGGCATTTTCCTTAGAACCCCGGAAAAGGGAGCAACCCCTTTGATTCCAGCCATATGGCATCCAACGATCTCGGGTTCTAGTTAGCTTACAAGAGTGTATAATCCACACTTCCTAGTCTGTGTCATGGTTTTACTAATAGGCTAACCACCTCATATGCTCTTGTGAATCAATTACATAAAGTAGAAGATGATTACACTAATGGCCTTGGAGGGACTTGAACTAGTGGTTCAAGTCTTATTGCATGTGAGTTATTAACCCTCAAGGTTATTCGTATTTTCAATTTTATCCAAACTTGTGTAAAAATATAAAAGATTTAAGGTAAAATGATCAAAGTGCTTCTCAAACTTAATATTTGGACTTAACATTTCTTAAATGCAAGGACGAATAGTGTGAGAAAACTAAAAAATGGAGGATTTGATGTAATTTTGAAACTGAAGATGATAATTTTAAAGTTTCGACAAACCATAAGGACGATTAGTGTAATATACTTTATATTGGACGACTAAATGATCGTAATGATACCCAAAAAAGCAATGTCATAATAAATTATTGAATCAAACATATGACTTTGGGAAAAAAAAAGTATCGTTGAAATTGAAATAGAGCCTAAGTAACAATGGATCTAATTTTCCACTCAACCAATAAGGCTAAAGTAACCTACACTATTTAGTCATTGTTCTTATTTCTTCACTATTCTATTGTTTTGACATAATGGAAAAATTACCTCTCTTAAAGATGTGATAACTTTTTTTTTAAAGCATGAATTTTGTTAAGAAGGCATGGCACCGAGAAGCCTCAAAGCTTGAGACCGTCGGCCACAAAAAGAAACAGGGAACAACTCAACAACTAAGAGAAAGCAGCAAAACGCTTACAACAACTTAAAGATGTGATACTGATATAGGTATTGTCCTCGGAAATTGAGAGGCGATAATTGTATATCTGAACTTGATTTTGAGTTTTGATGATTAAGAATGGTGCAACACAAATAACTTAATTCTTTTATACAAATCTTTCTCTCTTTGATTCAATACACACGTTACATAAAATTGAGTTTATAAAATGTATAGAATATCTAAGTATACTAATAAGATATTTTATATAACTTAAATTTTATAGGACCAAACAAAAAAACATCATATTTGAAAGTGCTATGCTAAGTTTATGTGACGCTTTCGGAAGTTTTAACAAGTTTTTAAAAATATTTTCAAAATAAAGTGTAATATTAGTTATTTTATAGGACAATATTTGAAAAAGTGTCTAGTAAACACAAATGTCATACAAAAATATAACACTCTATTTTAAAAGCATCTAAAGAAACTGTTGAAGCTCATATTCTATTTTAGGTAATTTTACATACCCATAAGCTGGATTTTGCCAAAAACAATTTATTAATAAACTAGCTTATTAGTCAACAACTAGCTTATCAACTAATTTGTCAAACACGACATCTTGGAAGAATATTGTGAAACGACCAAAATGACCTAACTTAGTTAACATATTATTTTTAAAGCATTAGACTTCGATGCATTATAGAATGCATACCACAAGCTCAATAATTATTTTACTTGGGGACCTAAGCCGTTAAAATGTATAACCATAGGGACCAAGTAATTTACTCTTTATTATTATTAAAAGAATCACGGATTTGGTCCTTATGGTTTGGTGATAATTATGGATTTGATCCCTGCACTTCATTTGTCATAGAAAAACCCTTGAGGTTTTCCATTTTGTTCTAGTTCGCCCTAATAGTTATATACTATCTTTTATTTTATTTTTTGATAAGGTTCACCTGGGTTTGCCCAGGCTACATCCTTGGTAATTTTTACCGAGAGCTAAAGCATGCTCCCCTGGGATTAATACTCAGTGGCCCNCAACATCAAGCCTTAACCAGTAGGCTGCCCCATTGGGGTTTATATATTCTCAGTTTACCTTGAGAGCAACTCAGTTTTGAGAACCCATTCTCCTCCACTTTAGCGTTTTTATTATTTTTTCTTTTTCTTGAACGTTCATCTTCTACACCTAAACAATCAAAAACATTAAGAACGATTAGAGTTTAGAGAATGTCAAGGGAAGTGGTCCTCTTGATTGTCTGAACACAAGTGAGATCATCTTTAAAGCGATTGTGAATTGTGGCAATGATTTAATTTGATGTTCTTTTATGTATTGAATTAGGATTTTGGTTGAAATTTTTGGGTTTGAATTTGATATGATGGAGAAAATGAAAATTAATTAATGCCAAAAACATGAATAATTGAAAGAATGTTAGTATAGAAAATAATGGTAGAATGAATCACCATCAAAACATTAGTAGCCTAGTGGTCGATAACATCCTTGGGAGGATGGCATCCCTGTCTACCCGGGTTCGATTCATGGGGTGAGCATATGGCGGTACCCTAACCATGGGTCACCTTTTGGGTCGGTCCATGGTCGCCGAGGATTAATCGGACCCCCGTATGGATCCCGGATACCTCGTCGACTTCGTGTCGGGACGTGTGCGTGAGTTATCTGCTGTTCAAAAAAAAGGTAGAATCACCAAAATGCCCTCCGAAGATGGTAGCTAACCGTCATGGAGAGAGACCAATTCTAAAATATAATTTAAAAAACCTTGAGTTTTTTTAATTTGGTTAATAACTAAAATTCAAGTACCAATTTTTACGATAATCGCCAAACCATAGGGACTAAATCAACAACGTACTCATCTTACATCCAAAATGCGAGATTACGTACAAGTGAAAAAGAATGTTAGTTACTTGGTATGTGGTCCAATCAATTACTTGTAGGATCGAGAGATTACCATAAATCCTACAATCTTATCACAATTAAAAGCTTTACATTAAAGTTTTCACCACATTTTCGTCATTACAATCGACCAACTTGGTATCATTCATCTCTTTTAGACTCAAATAATCATGCATTTAAAGATTCGGTGTATTTTTTTTCTTTTTCGGTTGAGTGTGAGTGTTTCATTCTATTTCTTTTTTCATTCAAGAAATAAAATAATCTTCATACTTCATCAACCCATGGATAAGTTTTAGTAAATTTAATGAAGTCAATGAGTAACATGAATTAGGTATGTGAATCGGGTAATTAGTACTTTTTCTTAAGACGGGTTCAAACAAGTTGAATGATTAATTGGTTAATATGTATATATGCTTGACAAGTTAGCTCATAAACTAACTATTAAATGAAAAACTAGTGTTAGTTGAAGATGTGGTTTTTGGCTAATAAGCCATGCATACTACTCATGTTTAAACGTTAGATGATAAGTTAGATAACAATGTAAAGTTACTTAAAAAAAGATGTTATAACAAAATTCAGTTTATAGGACGTTTAAAATGAATTATGTTAATGTCCTAAATCCTAATAAAGTGTTTTATAGAACTAAACAGAAAAGTGTCATATTAAAAGTGTTACAATCACTTTATAGAACATTTTTGGGTGTCCTAACAAGGTTTTTAAAATAACTTTTAAATAAAGTGTCTTATTAACTATTTTACCAGATACTTTGTAAAAATGTCTTATAATACAAATTTTTTCTAAGAAGATGAGTTTATAGGCCACTTCTGACTATTAACTATTTGAAAGTCAAACCGTAGGCTTAGAGGAGTTTTAGATGACTTCAAAACTCAAGTGTAGAGGAGTTTTAGATGACTTTAAAACTCAAGTGTAATGGTATGAAAGTCCATGATATTACACACACATAGAGAAAAGTTTAAATGGAAGTGCTATAAAAAATGTAAAGTGGAGAAGTATTATGGAGCATCATACATGCAAAGGGCAATTTGGTCTATTTAGGTCAAAGTTGTTAGTTTACCCGTTATTCTTATTTTGGTTAATACATACTTTTTTCGTTTGTAAGTAATGTTTCATTCAATTAATTCAGTTTTTTTTATCTTCGGTATCATCATCTTCCACAATATATATATATAGATATACATATATATAGACAGATAAATGGAGGTTCATACGAAAAGCTTGTCAATTTAAGAAAAAATGAGGAGCAATCTCAGCCACACATCTTGGGTTATGGTGGACGTGA
>LUCG01300955.1:0-12445 GCA_001633085.1 Carthamus tinctorius
AAACGTGGGACAGACAGTTTTGTCCCGTCCTGTCCTGTCCTGTCCCACGTACCAAACGCACCCGTAGGAACCTCATTTTTGCACTCTTAATGTTAATTGCCACCTCTCTTCCAACTTATCAAAATAAAAACTCATATAAAATGCCATTATAGTAGTTCTTACAAGAACCTCTTTTTATGGGTCCCATGTATTTTTTAAACTTAAAAGATTATTATTATAAAATTTAATAATAATAAAGTTAAGAGGAAAAAAACTATTAATGTATCATTTCACACCAAACATTAAGTTGAGCACCTAGTTTTTTTTTCCTGAAAGACAGATATTTTATTGCAAACCAAATATACAGACTACAGACCATCTGGACCAAAGTGAAATAGAGAAAGAAGATGGGAGTTACAAGCACTAAGCATGCATCTCACAATAGAATAGACACTAATAAAAAAAAGAATGAAACTACAGTGAAAAGCAGAAGGGCATCAGTCCAGTTAGCAACCACAGTGTGTTGCGACAGACCCGCTACGAGAAGTAATCATCGTTTGACGAACAAACAAGACGTAGAAACACGACTGAGCTTGACACACAAGGTTCTTATTTAAGAATCTAGAGAAGTTTGGATTCTTATAAGAACTTTCCATAATGGTAGTTTTTATAAGCCGTTAAAATTTTTGCTTGTAAAAACCTTGTCTTAAAAATTTACAATAAGTCTTTAAGAATTTTAATAAAATAATACTAGTTGTGTATCCTCGCAATGCGGCAGCCGGCAAGAGCTAAACTTTTTTTTTTTGGGAAATGTTCATTTAGATTTTGCCGAGACTAAATCCTTGGCTATTTTGAAATCAAGATACGGCCGTCGGTGACTAAGCCTAGCACAGGATGCTTGCGCTTGGACTAAAACTCGGGATAGATGAGATATCTTACATCCCCTAGGCCTTTTTCCAGTACGCCACCACGTTTGAAACTCATATTGTAGTATTAATATGTCTACTAATTAGAAAACCAAATTTAATTTTATATAATGGAGGAGAAACATGTTGTTCAACAACTTTCTTATCGACAGTTTATCAAACCCTTTAGTAAGAACTTATTGGATCACTTACCTTACTTAATGAAGATGGCAAGAACCAGAGGCGGATTTAGAAATTTTGATAATGGGGGTCGAAGTTTAAGTAAGATAATTTAAATAATATATTTCAATTAGATTTAAAAAATATAAAAATGACCGACTACTATTGGTTTCACGATGTTAAAGATTTGAGCTTTTGATGAGATACCCAAGTTCAAGCATGAGTTGATCTCGATTACAAAGTAAAACTCGTTTACTTGATGAGTTGAGTTTTATAATACCAATGTTTAATTCAACTCATTTTAAAACTCGATTAAGAGTTTGAATCGAGTCAAGTCATTTGAACATACATTTTTAGCGAAAAATGTTGATTTTCATAAATCGTAAAACTAAATTATAAAAGTTAATGAACTCAAATGAATAAATAAGTTAATCATTGAGTTCGAACGATAACGAGCTTACAAAGCTTAAATTTCCTTGTAAAGTAAATAACTCAAATTTGTTAAACGAGCACCAAACTTAAGCTCAAATATTGTAAAAATATACTAGCTCGGTCCCTACTTAAGTTGAATAAGTTATTCGAACTTGAACTTTGTATTAATTTTTCGAGCTGGGGTTGAATATCTTACTACTTAACTTGAATCGTTAATTGTTACTTAACAGATAGACATCAAGTAACAAATCTTAACACTAACAATTAATATTTAAAATAATCAATAAACAAAAAAAAGTTAAATGATGCTAAAAAAAATAACCACAAACCCTTATAACAAAAAAAAAACAATTTCCTAATAACTTGAAACTGGCCTAAATAATTTTGCAAGGTCAAACTTTGGGGGGTCAAACTACCATGTATATTTATAAACAATAAAACATGTAATATGAAAACCAATATATTTTAGTAGTTTATGGGGGTCATTTGACCCCCTACATTCCACATACATCCGCACCTGACAAGAACCAAGTATCTTACTCATTAAAAAGCAAGAGGGATGACGTTCTACTCGGTTGGAACTTACCAGATAACATTTTTGCTTACTATGTTGGTCTTTGATAAGTTACACACTAAAGGAGGTGTTTACACCTACCGCATAAGCACTTACCCGCAAGGTCACAACTTCATTTACCTTGTGCTTACCATGTAAGAGTTATCAACATCACTTATCAAGTAAGACTCTTACAAGAATTCAAACAACAACTCCTTGGAATGATAGTAAAAGCAACAAGCAATTCAAACAACTTACAAGAAATACGAGGAATAAATCTTTACACCTATATTTGATGGAAGGTAGACGAGACAAGAAATGAAGTCAAATATTGCCACAAATTTTTATAAAAGGTACAGTATACATTGTATCAAATTTCAATTTAGAAAATATACTACTTCATTACACAAAGATCAATACCTAAATGAAGTAAAAATGAAATCCAATGGTAGTGGTGAAGAAATTACCTTCAATTTGATTTGCACAAGATGGATTGGGTGGGAGTAGTGGCGGTGGAAGAATAGGAAACATAATTGCCAGTTTTGACCAGGAGAGAACACATGGTCAAGCAAAGCCTTTACCCATTGGAATGGAATTCATATCTCCTTCTCTTGGTCACGAGGATGCTCCCAAGCCAATTGCGTTCGTGATTAGCCTCCTCAACTGTGTATCAAACGAAAGATGGTTCACACATAACCTTTTGGAAGGACAAATGCCTCGTTTCCTATTACCTTCATACTATTACTTTCATCGAAAGTTGACACATTATGCTTGTCACCAGATACTATATAGTTGATTTTAGAGCCATTTTACAATTCTGAAACATCATAATTCAAAATTTATACACTGGAAGGAAAACTAACCAAGAGTTGATTTTAGAGCCATTTACAAAGAACAATAGAGTGCATAATGTACGGCGAAGGCATATCTATTTGAAACATGTTATTGTAAACCTATAAATTAATAGAAAAAGAGTAACCAATAAATACAAAAGGGGTTCCACAAATTAATCACAAGCATAACAACTAATTTGCTTAAGGATTTAAAAGCAAAATTAACAAAACAATGCAAGCCAAGTTACATTATTTGATAGACAGGTACCTGTTTTGGAAGGACAAATGTGAACCCTAACCGAATTATACCACCATGAATCGTGAATCATCACATAGGGAGCTTGAATCGTCATCTTGGAATATGAATTTATAAACCAGAACTATAATAGGAGTGATACAGAGGCGATTCTTGGGAAGATGAACTCGTGGGTGCGAGTTTTGGTATTGGAAACCTAAACACTCATTAGTCATTAAAACGTTATCAAGTTGTATTTAAAACAAATTTAAGACTTTTAAGACTTATGCATTGATCGATAATATACTGCGCAATAATAGTTGTTTTTAAGAGTTCAAGACTTTTGTTAAATTTACGTTAAAAAGTAGCATAGATATGTATTAGGCTATCCCTAATGCCTCGGTTGGCTGGGCGGGCTGGAGCAGTGTGCGGTATGACATCCGTAGGCTGGTGGCGGGCTCGGGCAATCCGTTTCCCCACATCGATGAAGTCTGAGCTCCATGCTCTCTCTCTTATCCTTTCTCTTTTTATTTAAAATATTAATGTAGTGGGTTTTTAGTTTAGTTGGTTGTGGTATTAAACAAATAGAGTTTCAGATGGCTTATAACGAGTTTATGATAAAGTTGATATGACGTTGATGTGATAGAATGAATTTTTAACCGGAACCATATTCGGCCGCGGAAATCTCCTTGTCCTTCTCAGTCGTCCAATCAAACGCGTCCTGTCTCCCACCTCTCTCTTTCTCTCTCTGACATTCTGCAAAATAATAAGTGACCCACCAACTTTCACCCCCATAAATCACTCTTCCTTGCTTTCATACACTAACCACATTACTACTTTTTACCGTAAATTCTTCCTTTGCGAACCAACAACAAGAAAAAAGTCAAATCCTTGTTCGTCTTTCTTCGATCTCTCTGTGGATTCCTTCACCTAATTTCTGTTGTGTGGTGCACCCACCGATGCATTTTCTTCAATCTTGAAGAACCCACCGCCATTTCCAACTTACGTCCGGTAAGTGTTCGACGAAATGTCTCAATGAAATACATCTTAATACTCTGTAAGCTTTTTGAGTTTGTCGATTGGTAATGGCATCTCTGTTATTTTTGTTAGTTTTATTTATTTATTTATTTATATGATACTTGTTCACTTTAGTTATTCTGAATGAAATTTGTTTCTGGGTAAATCAAGGATATATGCTTTGGGGGAAATAGATTTTTTTTTTTCAGTTTTTAGCTAGAATGGCTAAATTAACACTAATTTTGGATCTTTTTCCTTCTTTAATGAGAGAAGTTGGATTCTGCTTGCTTTTAGGTTTTGGTATTAGATAGTAATCATGAGATTCATGTTTTGCAAAGAAGAAAGTTTACATTCTCAGTGGGAACACTTTTTATTTATGGATCGTATTGCCTTTGAATCACTTACTTTTTGTGTAAGATGGAAGAGACGTCTCTTTTTCTTGTAGACGTAATTTTTAATCATTACAAAAGGGAAAAACAAAAAAAAGGGGGGAAAACATATATGGCAAAGAAGTATTGTGCTTAGGTCTATATTTTTATGGAGAAACTGATTCAAATAGCCAAAATACACATCTAAATTGGTCTCCTAGTCATTCCTCCCCCGGATTAATCCATATGTCAATGCATTCGCATTATCCAGGTCGGACCTAGCTGAAAGACACAAAAAAAGACTAATCCCATCAATTTTCCTTTAAAAAGATAAATTTAGGGACTTGGATCCGCAAATGTGGACCCGGAATTTTTTTTAAAGAAAAATTGACTTGATCGTTGTTTCTGTGTCTTTTAGCCAGGTCCGCAAAGTATGGACCTGGTTGATGTATTGACATTTTGGGTCAATCCAGGAGAGGAATGGCTAGAAGACCAATTTGAATATTTATTTTGGCTATTTGAGTCAATTTCCCGTTTTTTTTGTTGAGGTTTTNGATAACGTTGTCTGTATGATATAAGATAAGATAAATCGTTGTTATGCTTGAAATACGGTTTGAATGTTCGAAATGATCATTTTACCCCTCATTCTATATATATATATATATATATATATTATTTCTAGAGTACTGATTTGATCCTAAGTGGTGTTTGTGCTTTATGTTTAGCAACACCTTTTTTAAATCTTTCATCTTGTACTGTGTCCCACAAAGGGTCTCTTTGGTTTACGTTGAGGAATGAAAATGACAGTGAACGAAAATGGGAATGAATTTTCATTCCCCCAATTTAATCAGGAATGAAATTTTGGGCTTCTGGGGGAATGAGCTCATTATATTTAAAAAACCAAACATTTTCCTTTAATATCGTTCTCATTGATCATTGCTTAATACCTTTAACCAAACACCCTCTAATTATTTTCACATAAACAACCAATCAATTGTATGAGTATAGGTCAGGTTTGTGTACATCTTACCCCCTAGACCCCACCTCCGAGTTATTTTGGTATCTTGTTACGTTTCCTTTTTCTTCTGTCATAGTCAGAGGGTTTCAATATTCAAAATATTTTGAAATTCATTCTTATTATAATCATCAGGGAATCTAGTTTATGTGTTTCATGTGACATACTGCAATTAACTAGGACCACCCATTCTCAATTTCAGTTTCTTCCTTGTCCTTGTTTTTGTCCATAAGCTCCAGGTGGTCTCAGTCCTGCTGTTATGCAATTTAGAGATCTAGAACAACCAATGGCACAATTGTCATTTGTCAGGTTTCCAACTGGGTTTTATTGTGTCAAACCAGATCAAACGTACCCGGTATATCTCACTAGAACGTACGGTCTAGGAGTGGACGGTTTAACTATACCTTCTTCAGAAGAAGCTCTTATTTGCCACTTATGGCTCATTTCCCAGATGCAGACTGAATTTGTAAAGACGCAAAACACGAAGATTGTAGATTTGTGTGTTTGCTTTCCAGAACATATTGAATCACTTGAATCGGCGCTTCGGTGTGTGAGATATGATTGAAAGTCCACATCCTCGCAAATCAGCTAACATATCGCTCACTTCAATTGACGTATTTAAGTTGACTTTTTTAGGGATAGATATTCAATTATACATATTCAAACGTTTGTCACTTTACAAAAACAAATAGTCTTGTTAATTTAGATTTCAGACTTTAACACCACCTCTTAAAAATCAGAAGTGAAATCAGACTTCAGACTTCAACATCTCTTGAAAAACAAACGTCAGCTAACTCTTGCGTTCAGAAGAATCAAGCTACCAATACCATTATTTTAATTGCTTACAAAAAGATTAAAGGAGAGGTCAAATAAATAATATTTTTAATAGTGGCTGTGTGAATATGTGAAACCCTGTTAGGAGGAAAAATGGTCATGGTCAAAGTCTAGCTGACGTGGGACTCCAATATTCCCCCTACAACGGAGGTTAGATGGGCCAACGGGGAATTTTTTGGCTGTTATCTTCAGAGCCAATGAGATTAGTGAAGGTGCATGCATGCTAACTCATACACCTACGGTTGCCACAAAAAAAACAACCTTCGAGTATAGGTTATAGTTTGATAAAATCTTTAGATTTTTCTTAGGTGAGGCATTAAGCAACTTATATCATCTTTCTTACCTCCTAATAGTTCTGTTAAGAGGCAACCTCTGAATTGCCAAGAGGTGAATCTTGGTTTGGCAAAAAAAAGTCTGTATCTTAATGGTTCTAAAACCCTCAGAATGATTTTGTATCTTGCGCATTCTTTAACCATTCAGCACCCTAATTTTATTCTGAAATATTACCAAACAACCATATTTCATTTTGCACTATCACAAAAGCCTCTTAATCATTTTGACCACTTGACCCGTTGACAATCCTGCACCAAACCATTCAGCACCTGCCAAACAGCACGTCTAACCAGATACTGAACACACCTTATTCTTAGTCTTTAAGCAACCCTATGAGCTTTCTGGTGACTGTCATATCTCATTAGAAATGCTACCTAGAGGTGGTTGATGATCATGACCATGTTGACTAGTTCAACAAACAATCAGATTCAGATGAATCTTCTGAATATTTTTAACTTCAACTTAAAGCATTCAGACATGTATATCTTTGTAAAATTAATTCATCACCTTCATCCTGGAATTCCAGTAATTTTGATCTAGAATGGCTGTTTTACTGCTTTCCCCATTCAACTGTCATTTGAAATTTTTTCGACATTAACAGGTCTAAAATGGGCGACCCTACGTTAGCCCGTTCAAGCCATGCCACAACCCTACGACAAAAATTCGAACTCGAGAAACGCCATCTTTCTTACGCTGACCTTCGAAGTGAAGCGGTGAAGAATCCGCAAAATATGGCAGCGTCACCTTCAAACTGTAGCCAAAAGCAGATGGATGAGATCGTTAGAAATATGTCGAATTTGCCGAGTTTTCTCGAGAGCGGAAAGGCAACCCCGGATAGAGCTTTAGGTTTCGGAGTTATGGATTGGGGAAGATTACAGAATTGGAAATATCAGAATCTTAAACAAGGGCCTGTTGGAAGAAACAAACGTTCACCTTCTCGTTTTGACGTATTTTCTGACGAAATCCCTTCACATCTCGCCTCCCGGTTGGAAACCAAGATAAAAGATTGCAAAATCTATAGTTCTTGCCCACCCAAGCTTCCGGAATCTGAATCAGTCGTTGATATGGGAGCTTATCGGAAAAGGTCATCAACTTTGAAGGGAAAGATGAAGATCCAAGATGAGGCAGTAAATAGTGAAACAAATGCAAGAGATTCAGTGGGAGCAGATCACAGGGTCTCATGTGAAAACATCCATTCACATGTGAATAACAACACTCTTAGTTCATACCCACTTCGAATGGAACATCCAAGTAGTGTTTCCAGGTTAGAAGAAAAAAGATCATCTGTTTCTTCCAAGAATTCACATGTCAATATGAGTACTAGTGCTGCTAGCAAGCAGCGAAATATGTCCCCAATTCGTCGCTTTAGCTTTGGCATGAGCTCAAAATCTGCAGCCTCTACGACGACCACAAAAAGAGCCGAGTCTCCAGTTTCTAGAAAATCAACGGCCGATAATCCATCTGTCTCAAACCGCTCTCAAAGTCCCTTAAGAAGGTTATTGGAACCACTCTTCCCATCAAAAGCAGCAAATTCCCGTCAATCTACCGATCGGTCTCGTCAAGATCCGAAACTAAAAGCAAAAACAAAGCTGGATTTGAGAAACTGTAGTGATTATTCACATGTGAATAACCCAGCTGAATCAACATCGAGAACACAAGCTCTTTTTGAGACGGCTGTCAAGAACGGCCGTCAAATGTTCACATTTGCAGTCGAAAACGACGAAAAAATACTCGCGGCCACGGTGACGGATTTAAGCTCTCCCGGGAAAGGCAACGACAACCGTTGGATCTATTCGTTCTTCACTATCGACGAGATCAAGAAAACGAAAGGGGGTTTGTTTTCTCAGACCCGAAAGGATAAAGCTCACGGCTACGTCTCGAATATCGTAGCGCAAATGACGGTTTCGAATCGTTCGGTTTCTAGTCGTAACACTAGGGAGTTCTCGTTGTTTCATGTGGATTCAAATGTCCAGCCACGTGATGAGGTGGCAGCCATTGTTGTGAAGTTTGATGAGGAAGAAGACGATCGAGAAATCTTTAGCACGACGGTTATTCTGCCAGGCGGCAATCACGGGGTGTCGAGTAAAGGAAAACCGCCATCGCCGCTGATTCAGCGGTGGCGGTCTGGTGGTGTGTGTGACTGTGGAGGCTGGGATTTGGGGTGCAGGTTAAGGACTCTAACAAACCAGGTGCAGTCTAGTGGGAGATCAAACTCAAGTAGTGGTCAGTTTGATCTTTTCTTTCAGGTACATCTTTTCTCTTTTGGTACATTGGATAGGACAGAACAGAACGGTACAAAATCTCATGTGGGAAAAAATAGATTTTCTTGTGTCCCACTTTTGTCCCACCAAAATAGGTTTAACAAAAGGGGAGATGAGACATGATTGGTAAATTACTAAACTACCCATCTTAAATTAAAGCTGTGAAGACTTTCACCTGCCTACATCACTGTCTTCTTCCGATCCTGTTTGCGTATTAGACGCATCCTGAGGGTCCGTTTGGTTTGCGGAATTTGGAATTATTTCAAATTTAATTCCGCATTTGGTTTAAAGGAATGACCGGAATTGAAATCCCGATATTTCAATAACATAGGTTTTAGAAATCCAACAGGAGTAGTTGATGTTTTGCCAGATTTCATAAATGTTTTAAAATATGTTAAAATTTGTTTTATACATGGTTCTAAATAACTCGTATGGCCTCGTTATGGCACGTTATGGCGTCAAGGCTTGGGGTTGCCGCCATGTTAACCAATATGGCTCCACTCTAAGGCTTGACTTGCATTGTAACGCGTTATGACTAGTTATTTTGTAAAGGCTTGGGGTCATTTTTTATATATAACTTATGGGATTAATGATAACTAATGATCACTATGTACAAGACCTAAGACTTGAATAACATAAAAAGAAAACATTAAAACTAAAACCTTAAATAGGTAAATGCTTAATTTCCTTCCTGTCAGTGTACATGGAGAATCGAACACGAATTCTTTGAAGAATGAAAAAAGTAATGACTAGAGAATCAAGATATTTAATCCCGATTTTGCACTCTTGATGTCATTTTTTATAAGTTCTATATATTTTATAGCAGTGATAACTATGTACGAGTATGTGTGTATCCCGTCTTAGGACATGCCTTGAAAAACCCTGTGGCCTTGCCATAACTCGTAAGGCTTGAGGCTTGACCTTGCTGCCACACCTCACGTCATTTAGAACCTTGGTTTTATAATAATTAATTAATAAAAAGGTAAGTTAATTGTTTTTATAATTTGTTTTTGTAAGCTATTTATAGATAGCGGAGTCCATTTCCATTTCAAATTCTACAAACCAAACATACCAAAGATTCCAAATCCTTCCATGAAATCCAAATCCTCACAAACATTCTGCCAAACCTGTGGACCCTAAAAAGATTAAGAATTTAAGATCAACCAACACCACCTTCATTTTTGTTAGACTCCCAGTCAGCTAAATTTGGATTGTTTCTTTTCAATATATGCGGGAATCCATGTTTTCAAGAAGATACTTTTGTAAAGTAATCTAATGTCATACGTCATGTGGACTTGGACCATTTTTTCTGAACATATGTGTGAATCTCCCTTTTCTTTTAAAGAAGGTTCTTTTATAAAGTAATCTGATTGGGTTGTAGATAACATACGTAATCAAATTTTGTGGGAATGTTTCTGCAGGGAGACGTTATAAACGAGAGACGGTTCTTCAGGCTTTCTGTGGTAAAAGAAGGGATATATTCGGTGGAGTATAATTCGTGTCTTTCGAGTCTAGAAGTATTCTCAATCTGTATATCCATTGTAGAGTGCAGAAAATCATGTGAGAATACAGAATCGAGAACGTATGTCGCGAAACGAGTAGACGATGATCGAAATTCAATAAGTTTTGCTTCGTTTCCACCTCTTTCGCCTGTTGGAAGAGTTTAGAAATGTTGTTTATAAGTTCTAGTTATAAAATAGCAATAGGTAGTTGTTTTCTGTACAAACTATTGCAATTAAGATATAACATATGAATGTTCAAATCCTTTTCGGCAAGTTTTTCTTTTTGCGATTAGAATGATTTACGAAAGCATTTGTTTTACTCTTTCATGTTTAAACTGATTAAGGTTGAGTTGAATTTAATTAGGTTGATTTACAATTTAATTTTATTTTAATCTCTCATACTTAAGCACGGATGGACCTCAAGAGGGTATACGGTGGCATGTGCTACCGTATTATTTGTCCGACCAAGGTTAAAAAAAAACTAATTTTTTAAAGGTGCAACCGTATCATTTTGAATGATATTACCGTGTTATTTTTGAAACTTCAAATGATGCATCTAAAAACTAAAAAATTCTCTCGAAATCAACCAAAAAATCGAAAAACTCTATCAAAATCAATCAAAAAGTCGAAAAAATCTCTTGAAATTAATCAAAACCCCCAAAAAAAATCTATCGAAATGAACCGGAAACTTGAATAAAAATCTCTCAAAATCAACAAAAACTTAATTAAATGGTACCACCATTTGGAAAAAGTCTTGGGTTCATCACTTAAGAACCAGTTATTAATTTCTTACTGGGTAGGCACTTATCGTCAAGAAATTTGCATTCAACTAATCATGTAGCATCATTGACCTTGAAAACGTATTGTTGGTAAGCATTTTACCCGGTAAGCACTTACCAGGTAAGAGTCATTTCCTACACTTACCGTAGTAGAAGTATGAGTCCTGGTTTCTTGTCTTGTCTCTTATCAGGTAAGCTTCTCGATCTTTGTTATGCTCCATCATAACGTATATAAGATTGGTAAGTGCTTACACAATATGCATTTAGTAAACGGTCTCTTATGCCTTAGTAGCTAGTAGTAGTAAGCTTAAGAGACAAAAATAGATCTTCCTTTTCTTTGCAAACTATGGAGACCAAAACGACAATTTTAAAAATATGGGACGAAATCCACAACTTTTAGCAAACTATAGGGACTAAAGATGTAAGTTACTCTTTCTTGAGCTCTAAAACAAACAACCACCAAACAAAATGAGACGGTGGTTCACACACATTCTGAAAACTAAAAGCGCCGCCCTGCTCCTCTTCCCACTCCGCCTCCGCCGCCCATCGCCTCCCGTCGCCGTCGTCCGCCGGCTCCGGCGAGTTCTTGCAGCCTCTCATACACACTCTCAATCTCTCATTCAGGTTTTGTCCCAAACCCTAACTCAAATTTATATTTTTTCCTGAAACTTTGATATTAGTGGTTTAGCCTAAATTAATTGGTTATATAATAAGCTTTAGTTATGTTTATATGATTAATTTGTTTGTTTTGAGTTTTTACATATGAGTTGTGACTCTTGGAACTATAATTTTGCCCTAGTCTTTTTGAACTAAGACTGATTGGGGTTTTTTTGTTTCCTTTTTCTTGCTTCCCCTTCATAATTATTGCAAATTGTTTGGTTGTTTATTTGCTACAGCTACGTCCCTAACTCAGATTTGCACAATTAGTTGAGGCATTTTATCAAACAGTTCGAAAGCATGAATTGATAGCTGTTAAGATAAACAATTTCTGTCCCAAATTTACCCGATGATATGTCCACCCATCACGTAAATATACGTTCAAGGAGAAAGAAAATTACAAAAACTAATTAATTAAATCATGGTACTCATTATATAACATAATTATGTGTTCTCATGTGACCGGTGGAAGAGGGATAAAACAAGGGAATTTTGGACAACACACTTTTATCCCAGTTTATATACATATATATATATATACATACATATATATATATACATA
>LUCG01300963.1:0-23716 GCA_001633085.1 Carthamus tinctorius
TTTGATGAAAATGGTTTTTTTTTGGGGGGGGGGGCTAGAATGGTAATGTGAATGTCATATAAAAAAAACTTAGATGGGTTTATTTCAAAAGTGTCTTAAAAAGAAAATTTGTGATACATTTGTTTAGGACACTTGGGACATTTTTGGCATTTTTATAAGCCCGATTTTGTTTGTCGTGTGCTTTGCGGAAAATGGTTGTTGATTTTTGTTTTCGTGGTCTTGAATGGTAATGTCATATAAAAAACTTGATGGGTTTATTTAAAAAACGTCTTAAAAGAACTTGTTAAGACGTAGGACGCACAATTGTTTGATCTTATAAGTAAAGCAGTCTCTTAGGACACTTGAACATATTTGGCGTTTCTATAAGCCCAATTTTGTTGTTGTGTGCTTTGCGGAAAACGTTGATTTTTGTTTTTTAGGTCTTGAATGGTAATGTCATACAAAGAACTTGATGGGTTTATTTCAAAAGTGTCTTAAAAGGACTTTTTAAGACGTAGGACTCACAACGGTTTCGTCCCATTGTTATAAAGCGGTCTATTAGGACATTTTTTGCATTTTTATAAGCCTGATTTTGTTATCGTGTGTTTGTTGATTTTTGTTTTTGGGGTGTCTAGAATGGTTATGCATCGGGCGATAGTTCAGAGAACATAAATGGACAAGATGAGAAGAAACAGAAAACCAATTCAAGAGGTAAGCAAATAGGAAAACAAGCAAAAGACAATTCCGATAGCTGTAAAGAAGACTACATTCATGTGAGAGCCAAAAGAGGTCAAGCTACAAATAGTCATAGCCTTGCAGAAAGGGTAAAACAAGTTCCCATCTCTTTCTCTTCTTTTTTTGTAAAAAATCTGACTCAGGGCCGTTTACTAAACACTTATTGGGTAAGCGCTTACCAGTATCACTTACTTTACTAATCGAGCATGGAAAGGGCCAAGAATCTTACCTAGGTAAGAGACATAGCAAGGATCAAGAGTCGTATCCTGTAAGTGAGGGAAAAGACTCTCGACTGTGTGTTTACCTCTTAATAGTTTCAGCACCCTAATTTCATTCTAAACAATTACCAAACAACCATATTTTTCTTGCATCGTATCATAAGAGCTTCTTAATCATTATGACCACTTAATCATCCTGCACCAAACCATTCAGCAACTACCAAACAACCCTTATACAGTAAGTGCTTAGGACACTTACCAACAATCCAATCTGATGGTCGAGAATGTTACCCAATAAGGTAAGTGATGGTAATGTCTCTTGTTAGTAAGTGCTTACCCGATAAGCATTTAGTAAATGACCCCTTAAATTATTATTGTTATCTTCTATGAATGATCATAGAGCTTACTCACTTGCTTTATTCAGGTTAGAAGAGAGAGGATTAGTGAGAGAATGAAGTTGCTTCAAGACCTTGTTCCTGGATGTAATAAGGTAAATTTTCTTTTCAAGTATGCTATATCTAGCGAAGGATCATGTGAGAAGTTGAGGTTAGCGTGAGAAGTAGATGTGAACACCATTGATCACTTTTAATCTCATGTCCTCCCATGAACTGCGCTTTTGAAGGGAATTGATCCGTTGCATCTCATCCTAATATGCATCCACTGCTCATCCAACGGTTGATAACCACTTCTCACGTTAACCCCATCTTCTCTCTGGAACCCATCCTTACTATATCTATATACAGCAAATGAACTCACACACCCTCCTTGTCTTTAGTGATATTTGGACCTAGAACCTCCTACAAAATTGGGTTTGTAGGATGCCAAAAATCTCCAAGTGTTCTAACAGATTGCTTTATAGGACCAAACAATAAAGCGTCATATCTAAAAGTGTTACACTTTTCAAAGTAAATGCGTTGTATCTATAAACATGTGTTCATTGGATACTTCTCAAAAATGCCTTGTAAAAAACCTAATATGCGCTTTATTTTACTAGTGTTCTAACAACAAACTTGTTATATTGACCAAAAACTTCCTATGATTATTTGAGACCCTTTTACATATATATAAAACGGTCTATTAGAACCTTTTGACATTTTTTTACGTTCTATAAATCCGATTTTTGTTGTAGTGTTGGTTTCTATTGTTGTGTTTCTGAAGGTGTTTGTTAATTTGATTTAAAGATCACTGGAAAAGCTGTAATGCTCGATGAGATCATCAACTATGTGCAATCCCTTCAACAGCAGGTTGAGGTATGTATGCCGACGAATCTTTCTATTTGGAGCTTAATTTAATTAGTTTTCAAATCTTCAGAAATTGATTCTTTTCCCGATCAAAGATGATGTGATAATTTGGTGACAATATAATCCGTTTTGAATGCAGTTTTTATCGATGAAACTTGCCACCGTGAATCCAGAATTGAACATTGATATCGACCACATTTTGTCAAAAGATGTAAGTTGAATCACTTCGTCTCAAACGCCATTATTGGGTTTTCTTAGAGTGATCTGATGGGATTAATTCCACATATTTTCACATGGTATCAGAGTCACTGTCTACCATTTAGGGGACTTGACACTCTGATGTCCAGCCTCTGTTGGAGGGGCACATTATAGTCCCTATTTCTTGTCAACATATGCAGGAAATATTTAACTGTCTGCTTTTGGTTGCAATAAGTTTGTAGGACGCTTTTGGGCGTTTTGACAAGTTCTTTAAAACTCCTCCAAAATTGCAACTCTTTTAAAAGCGTGCATAATTGTTTCGCAGTCTAGTATGACACTTAGGTGTCATTTGTTTTTTAAGAGGTCTGAAATCTGAAATCTGATTTCACATCTAAAAAGTAAGAGGTGGACGATGCACCACTTAAAATTTCATAGGAAGGTGAGAGGTTTTCAAACCTTCTCTTAAAAACGAAACAAACAGCTGCAAACCTCTTAATTTTCAGACTTAAGAGGTTTTAAGACGTATTTAAACAAACAAACAGCCCCGTAGACATTTTTGGCATCCTATAAAATCAAGTTTGTTGAATTATCTTTGCAAGGGCTCTCTTAGAGAGTAGTCTAATGGGGTTTCACACATTTTCACATATATGTAGAAACCTGCCTTCTCTCGTTGCAACAAAATTAGGTTTATAGGACACCTTATAAGACTGCTTTGTATTTACTCGAGTATATATGACCAAACAATTGCATGTCCTATCTAAAAACGTTGCAATAAGTTTGTTAAACGTTTTTGGCATTAAAAAAACGTTTTTGGGCATTTTACCAAGTTCTTGAAATTGCAACACTTTTACAAAGGACACATAATTTTTTTGGTCCTATAAACTAAAGTCCTATAAAGTAGTCTATTATGGCATTTTTTTGGTGTTCTATAAAACCCGATTTTATTGTAGTGTCTTTTAAGTGGCTCTTTTGAAGAGTAACCTGACGGGGTTCCACATATTCCAACAGATTCTTAATTCACGAGGCAACAACTCGAATCTTGGATTTGTCCAAGGATTGACCTCATCCCAACATTATTCACAAGGAAACTTGCCCGTTATTCCATCTACGAATCCACAATTTCCTCCCATCCATCCGCAGGTATCATCTCGTTTGCTTTTATTTGCAATTAATTCGCAATGCACCCATTTTCTAACTTAGACTTTGTGATCCAACAGCCTGTATGGGATAATGATCTTCACAATCTTCTCCAAATGGGATTTGATTCCAACACCGGTATCAACAATCTTGGGGCCGGTAACGGTTCAAAAGCGACAAACGCACGCGGATTTTGAGCATCCGTTTTTCCACTTACAGTAGGAAATGTCACTATAACAAAATTGGATTTATAGGACGCCGAAAATGTCCAACTGTCCTGATAGACTACTATACATGACTTGAGTTTATAGGACCAAACAATTGTAGACTCTATGTAAAAGTTTTTTACAATAAATTTATAAGATGTTTTTGGGCGTTTTAATAAGTTTTTTTTTTAAGACACTATTAAAGTAAAATGTCGTATTACCTTTTTTATCTAACACTTTGGAGAAGTGTCCTATGAACACATATTTCTAAAGGACATTTGTTTTTACAAGACCCTTTTCAAAAGTGTTCTAAAAAAACTTATTAATACTTGCAAAAATGTCCTATGAACTTAATGTAACATTTTTAGTTGATGTTTGGTCATATAAATTTAAGTCATGTAAAGCAGTCTATTAGGATACGTTAGACATTTTTGGTGTCTTATAAACCCTATTTTATTGTAACGTGTGTTGTGTTCAACATTTGATCTATAGCAATCATAACAAGCAGGTAGATCAAGAATTCAGTAGGAAAGAAGAAGAAGAATGGTTTGAGCTCTTAACGGTTTGTTCTTCGAGTTTTAGCAGAAGAAAAAGAAGAAGATGATGACCCATTAGATCTTACGAACCCATGTAAATTTTAAACACGGAAAAGAAAGTAAAAATAGAAAACCCGAGTGCAGATCGATAATTGGTTTTGTTTGGTTTTATTTTCGGAAACAATAGTTGCTGTGAAGAGTGGTTATTAGGTAGGATTGTTTGATGATGTTATTTTGAAGAATTCATTCATTTTTATGTTTAGGAATTTGGGATGTGAAACTTTTTTAAGCTTTCTAATAGGAAGGTGTTTGAGATGAATATGATGGTTATAAATCTTATCTTAAGACAGGAGAAGCTTTGTGAAACGACTTATTTTTGAGCTTATTGAAAAAGCAATGCTTAATAGGCAATGAGTTAACCAAAGCATTAGTAGCCTAGTGGTCGATAACATCCTTGGGAGGGACAGTGAATGGCGTCCCTGTCTACCCGGGTTTGATTCATGGGGTGAGCATGTGGTGATACCCTGACCACGGGTTGGCTTTCGGGTCGGTTCATGGTCGCCGAGGATTAGTCGGTTGCCCGTATGGATCCCGGATACCTCGTCGACTTCGTGTCGGGACGTGTACCTGTTTAAAAAAAAAAGACAATGAGTTAGCCTTTTGAATTCACTACTTCAAGTAACGTTTTAACGAGTTTCAGGGTTTTATGTCTTGTAATTTTTCTTTGACTAATTTTTTAATGTACCATTTTATATCATTATCTACTACGTTAGCTACTTTTCACAAAAAATAGTTTATCGACTAGCTTTGGTAGTTAGGGGCAATTTACGAAACGTTATTGTTGTAAGTGCTTGCCTTTATAGAGGTATTCATCAGTTGCAATCCAATGTATTTAGGTGGATCTGATTCGATCCAATCAATGTTGAATTTGTCTATCCAGTGCAATTAGCATTGGACATCCGATCCAATCCTATCGGTAGGATATTGGATCGGATGAGTTCCATCCATTATCTTCACCAGCAATAGACCACAATAACATGAGCCGTATGTATCTTCTTTAATTTTCGATTTATCGCATCCTACATTCATTTTATTATATATGCTCATCTATTAATATTAAGAAATACATTTTAAAATATATTTTGCGTAGTTCGAAGATTTTGAATGACAGAAGCTTGATTAGTATCAGGAAAAATCAAAGAGTAATAAAAAATACTGAAAGTTTTTTGGAACCTTGAATAACCCTTTGAATTTCTTTTCTAGAATGGTCGAATCCGTGGAAAAAAACAATAAAACTATGAAATTAAGGAGATCAAAAAACATTTTTTTTGAACATATATAAATATGTCAATATCAAACTCTATTTTATAAATAGAATTAAGAAAATTTTGATGGTTTTGTTTTTTAATAAAAACAAAGGCTAATAATTTTCAATAAAATAGAATATACATAACCAACCAATAAAATACAATAACATGTGACAATTAAAATCAGTCGATCGTGGGAGATTTGCCCATTGTCCTCATTTATTTATTGAAGTTTTGTCCCATTATGGTTGGAGATTGATACTAAAACATCAAGGTTGATTACTGTTAAATCTTGTATTGAAATAATTTACTATTTGAATTAATATATATTGAGAAATTTTTTATATTGATATAGTTTTTTCATATCCATACCAACATACTTTTTAAGTAGGGATGATAGTTTCGAAAAAACTTGGTCTTCCTACATAAAGTTTCTTCAAATGTTTGTCTGATTCATTTTGTATTCCCAATCGTGCCAACCCATTATTTCGATAGACGATAATTATCGTTGAAACCTATTTTCCTAGCATGCTAGATGGACCAAGACACAGGTCGCCTTGTCCATGCACTAGTCGTTAAACCAATTGATAAGGGGTCCAACACCATCCCTTTGGTACGAGTACCACATGTTACATATTTGGAGCATCTCTAACAGATTCTTTAAAAGTTATCTAAACTAAAGAAACAAAATCTAAAACTTCTATAGGAAATTATATTCAACTTCAACATATTCTTCATTTTGAAGATTACATTATTACTTATATTATTAAAATATTACATGTATCTAATAAAATATTATTTCTCTATCATCAACATCTCATTTCAAGATTTCTTATTGTTGTTGGAACAAAATAAAAAAATCGTTTCTCTCTAATGATAATCATTTTTGAAGATATCTCTAAATTTAGGAAAACTTACACTTCCTTTTCTACTTTCTTCATTTTGGAGAATGTTAGAGTAATTTTCTTTTTCCAAAATCCCGATTTTTTTCTTCATTTTGGGGAAGTTGCTAGAGATGCCTAGGGCCATCGGCACAGCTGCCGCCACCGCCATCTAATATTCTCATAATGTTGTATTTATAATTTCAGAGATCCAATTCCAATTCTTGTCAACAAACGCGTGGTCAAATTCCAATTCCACAAAATTTCATTTTGCATCCACACCAATTCTCTTGTATATGGGTACCCTTGGTTGGATCAAACCCACTTACTTATACATGTTGGTAAGTAGGATCAACTGTTCCAATAGCAGATCCTTGGTCGGTCAGAATATGATCCGGATCCTACAACACACGTGAACGAACTCATTAGCGAGGGCCAAAACACGAAAAGATTCAAATATCTGTTGCATACCTCCATTCCCCATTTGATGTAATCCGGGGACTCACATGCCTTATATTCATCGACCAAACTGTCAAGCAAGTCTTTAGACTCGTCGAATTCTGAAAGATCCTAGAAAAAGGTGGGTCCATAGATGCAAAACTTAGTCCTTAGACTCATCGAATGCTGAAAGATACTAGAAAAATCCTTAGAAGCAAAAGTTGATAAATATGCAATAAAACATATTTGGTTCTTAAAGAGATTGGCACATGTTTTTGTATCAACACTACAACAAAATTGGATTTATAAGGACGCTAAATAGACTGATCTATAAGACTTAAGTTTATAGGACCAAACGATCAAGCGACACTTTTGGGCATCTTAACAAACTTTTTTAGGACATTTTAAAAAACAAGCATTGTGTTCTCTAATATAGCTAATTTGACGCTTTACATTAAAAAAGTCCTAAAAAGCTTCTAAACTTAAGATGTGTGAAGTGATCTTTTAAGCCACTTAGACATTGTTGGCATAAAGTTACACTCGGAATAGCAATAAAAATACATCTCTTCTACATCAATTAACATGTTAGCAGGAAGAATGACATGACATTAGTGAGAAATAACTTACAGCAAACATAGCGAAACTCTTGTACTTGTCGAGAAAGGCTTGCCTTTTTCTCAAGAGAGAATACTGGCTCAAACACTTGGAGAATAGATGTCGAATTCCGGTGTAACTTGCTAGCATGAGGCCACTGACCTAAAAGATAAAAAAATGTATACGGGTTTTATTTGTATCAATAACAAGACCTCCTGATTACGCAAAAACAAAATCCAGGATTTATTGAAGTCTCACCCTGTGGGCTGTTCGAACGTAGGGAGATTTTCTTGAGAGAGCAACCTGAAAAGCAAAAGAACTTGCGTCAAATTTAAAGCATAGAAAGTAGTAGGCTCTAATACCTAGGGTCCGTTTGGTTTGTAGGAATGGAATGGATTTGGGAGGATTAGGATTTCAAATCCATTCAAATCCCGTGTTTGGTTTGCAAAATTGTCCGGATTTGAAATCCCTCAGACATAGGATTTTTTAACTTCCAAAGGGTGGCTAGGATTTGAAAGGATTTCGTACGATTTGTATATATTGATGTTTAAAAAAATTTAAAAACATTTGTTTTCTATTAATTAGTTAAATAAAAAGGTTATTTAGTTTTTTTATAATTTTTATAATTATGTTTTTTTATAAATAGTGGAATTCAATTTTATTCCAAATCCTACAAACCAAACACACCAAAGAATCCAAATCCAAATCCCTCTGATTCCAAATCCTTCCGAGAAATCTGAATCCATTAGAAAGCATTCCATCAAACCAAAAGCCTCCCCTAGTGTCATCATGAGACATACCTGAATGCTAGCAGGACCCCATTCAATGAAGTTAACAAGCTTTCTTTCACGTATTCTTTGTAAACTTTCGTGAACCTAATGAAAGAACCAGAAAGTATCACAATCCATTCAACAGGATTCAATAAAGCGTAGTAGTTTCTAGTGGCCGTGCAAACCATCCGAAGAGATATAATGTTAGTTTATAGGCAGTAAAACAGAATTTATTGCAAGAGGAAGTCTTCACAGGCCTCTTTTAAACTATAAATCCATTTGTAAATTGTAACCAACTTGCCAATGATCCATGATGAATCATAATGTGCTTGCATGCATATGCATATGCATCTACACAATACATATAGTATATAAACAGGGGACCTTCTTTTGACCTTGAGAACTAGTGCATCATGTGCTATTTCATATTATTTATTTTTTCATCTAAGACTAGGATTTAGAATATTGTTTAACACATATTTGTTTCACATGTACTCGGTTCACAATTTGAACAAATTTGACGCGTTTGTGAAACAAAAAATACACAAAAAAAGTTTCACATGTTGAACCAAAAGCAATCACATTGTGAAACAAATATATGTAAATCAATATATTAAATGCTACCATTAGATGAAAAAAATTATGTTAAACAAACCTGTAAAATAGATGTTTTCACGGATCTCACGAATTTTGGAGTTCTCAAATGATTACGCCCCGTTTATAAACATCAATGTGTACGTGAAAGATGTAGTAAATAATATGATTTAATCGTTGTAAGTCAAAAACATGTAAAGAAGTGGTTAGGAATGTCTTAGACTACGCTTTTGTAAACTAAAAAATATTGTACTTACCTTAGTAGGATCAACCTCTCCTTGAATAATGTTCAATATTGATATGTATTTTGCTAGACTAGCTTGCTTTGATCTAGCATTACAGGAAACCATGATATTTTTCGTCTGCAAAACAAACAACTCTTAGGAAGAATGAATTAGACTTCTACCCTTTGTATTTGGTAAAGAAAGGATGAGAGAATGATGATTTAAGGATTTTTCCGGTGGTTATATTGTAAATAGATTAGAGGTGTGATGGTTAGAATCACTTGGGGGACCTTTAACAACATGAACCGGACAAGCATTTAGCGGGTAAGAGTCACCACAGTCACTTTCCTTACCGGGTAAGATTCTAAGTCATCAAAATAACATAATATAAGCGTCTCTTACCTGGTAAGTGCTAACTGGGTAAGAGTCCCCACCCTCACCGGTTATTATTCTCATTAGCAAAATGGCACAGAAAGATGGTTGGTGAAGATCATCATCTCTTACCCCGTAAGAGGCTACAAGTGTTTACTTACCCGGTAAGAGGTGACAACAGTTTAGCAAACAGCCCATTACTTTGGCATGCTTCAGTGTTATTTTTTTTATTTTAACAAGTACAATAGTTAGTTTGTGATGAAGTACAAGTAAGATGGTTAGAAAACTTGTTCACTCTTTTTAGGACACATGACATTTTATGCTTCATCAAAATAAATTTTAGACAGTTCTTGCCTGAAGAAGTCTTCTCATCACATCTAATACCGTGGTTTTGCGAATCATATTAGTCTGCCAAGATCAAGATAGTGCATCAGATTGCCTCTTTGAACCAAGAACAGGACCAAAACCAAAACCAGAAAAAAAAAACAGACCCAATATATCCCAACCGCAGGTGGGGTCCGGGGGTAAGATGAACGTATCAAATAAAACAGAGATGCTACACTTCTGGTTAACTAATTTTCAAATAATAATGTGGATCATATAGTTTACAGAGATCGATTGAGAAAAAAGAAGTTGAATTAGAAGATAGAAACATAAACACCGAGATCTACCTGACGGTCGACAGTTAGTGGTGTATATCCGGCCATGAGAAAATGGCACCTTGGTGTTGGGATCAAAGAAGCGAGAAGGCCAACCAAGTCATTGTTCATGTACCCAGGGTAACGCAGAGTGGTTGTACTAGCCGACATAACAGTAGAAACTAAAGAATTTGTCTCGGAAACAGTAGGATTCTGTATATGAAGGCGCTCTACTGCAATTCTATTAAGTGCGGTGTTATCAAGAACGACAACACAATCAGCATTTAAGGTAAGACGCTTGAGAGTCAAGAGGGAGTTGTAAGGCTGGACCACCACATCACTTGTCTCGTTCTGGTTAGGAAAAACACTATATGTCTGAAGAAGTTTTTTGCTGTAGTGATCATTCAGAGTCTCAAGAAGATAAGAACCCATGCCTACATAAAATAGATTAAGAAGCATCAACACTGCTCAATACCCTTGTCTAATGGTAAGAGTTTAGTAGTAGTTATTGCTTGGAAATTCAAGCAATGTGTGCTGAAGGACCTGAACAAAGTCAAAAAATAGTCTCTAGCCGTATATGTGGAAGTGTATGTATCAGCAATCTGACCGAATTAGAATTCACAAAGGCTTTAAGTCCAAAATCATTTGTTGAATTGAGAAAATGGCAGAAGATAAGACATTGTCAAAACCTGAGCCTGTCCCTCCAGCAATTGAATGGCATAAAACAAATCCCTCAAGACTATCACTACCATCTGCTTCTCGATCTATCATGTCCATCAGATCCTCCTCAAAATGCTTACCCTGCACAAAACCAATGGTAATGTTTCAACATCATAAAACATCCGATTGGATCAGGCTTCCAAAAGAACCCTGAGCAAAAATAATCCCAAAGTTATTTTGAATATAGAATGAGCAACTGAATCCAACAAGACAAAATTACCGGTAGTTGGAGAATTTAAGATTGCATATGGCACAATCCAACACAAAATACACATGTTTTTCAGATCTAATTGTTATCATTTTTAGGTACAGATACAATCATATAATCTATGTCTTAACTTCTTTGTTGGGCTTAAAAAGGAACTTCAGGGATACTCATAACAGTTTTCCACTTGCAATTTGTAAGAGCTTGAGTACTGATTAATAAAGAGAACACCACCTACCTGATGGTATCCACTTGCCCAATTGTTTCCGGCACCCCCTCCATCATCTGAAATAAATATGTTCTCATGATTATAAAGATCCCTATATTCACCAGCTTGGATTCCATTTATCACTCTGGGCTCCAAATCCATAAGCAAAGCTCGTGGTATGTAATGTTGATCATCAGCTTGATAGAAAAATACATCTTTCCTGTCTCCTGAACCTCCCTGCAGCAAGTTGAATGCCCAACATGCTCAAATGAAAAACATTTCAAACGAATATATAAAGACGCCCAACTTATGAAAGAAGAGGAATGGATTGGAGAAAAGTTACTCATGTAAGTAGTTAAAATTACTTGGTAAAAGGACTTTGACGAGCATATAACTTGAAAAAAAATAATAATATTAGTTTCATGCTGAATGAATTCTATTTATAGAATCTCTCTCTCTTGATGCTAAATACTGATCACACTGTACCTTCATTAGAACAGAAATCCTCACTTTCCGGTTGCTGAAAGAACTTGTAAAATGTTTGTTTTTTCACACTACTCAAAAGATTTATGAGAAACCGTGACTCTTGTATAGATGCTTTATACACAAGGAAATCCCAAATTTACCATAGTTAAGTGTTGATTTCATAACATCGCTGAAGATGAAGTATGGATTATATATATCTGGTTGGAAGGATGATAGTAACATTTGAAGCTAAACGCAAAATTGAATTTGATATTGATTGCAATGCGGTAGGTGCATCAAATTCTCAACAATGGTTGCATAATACACCTCTCCTAGCTAGTTTTACATTTTGTTTCTTAAACAACAAAAAAAGTCCTCCGATTCACGTTATTTAACCTCCCTTAGCGCAAAACCTACCAATTTTTTAGTTTCTAAGAGATCAGTGTGGATGTTTCTCTATACCAGAAGAATCATATCGCAAAACTGGTGGTTTCTGCAGATTTACACAATTCAAATCAAGTGATTATTACTACGATGGAAATTGAAATTGAAAACGATAACGTAAACTAATTCCGTAACCTGCGTGGCGTAGTCTTCAAGGATGCCGTCTTTAGAGATTCCGTGTTCAAGACAGAGTTGTTTCCAGAACTCCATTCCAATCTGGTTACCGCATTGCCCTATCTGCAATGTGATGATTTCACGAGGCATCTCTCTGTGTTTTTTCTCCAAAAGTAGTTGTTCGCTAGAAATTTGTTTCTGAATAACTAGGGTTGCGAGTGGCGTAGGGACGACGACGGAGACGGCGGTGTCTACGGCGGAAGAGGTGAAACCGGCGACGAGAATAGGAACGGTTGCTGGTGGTGTGATCGAGTGGGGCCAGAAATGGAAAACGATAAATACCTACCGGTTCTGTAGCGGGTGAAAGCTAGCGTTACGAAAGTGAAAGCTTTCATTTATTTTGTTAATTTGATTAACGTAACAATTTACCTGTTAAGCTCTTACCAATAATGTTCTAAATGACGTGAGTCGTGAGATGTGATATGGCGGCAAAGTCAAGCCTTAAGTCTTACGAGTTATGGTGAAACCATGACGTTGTTCAAGGTGTGCCATAAGGCGGAATATACACATACTCATACATAGTTTACTTTCTTCAATCTTCAAGAAATTCATGTTCGGTTATCCATGTACGGGGAAGGAAATTAAGCATTTTACTTATTTATGGTTTTAGTTTTAATGTTTTCTTTTTATGTTATTTAAGTCTTAAGTCTTATGCATAGTTGTCATTAATTCTTAAGTTATGTATAAAAAATAATCTCAAGCCTTACAAAATAACGCGCCATAACGTGCCATAACGCGTTACAATGCAATTCAAGCCTTATAGTGGAGCCATGGGGGTTAACGTGGCGGCGACCCCAAACCTTGACGCCATAACGCGCCATAATGAGGCCATAACGAGTTATTTAGAACCATGTTTACCGAGTAATAGTTGTCGATCTCACTTACCAGGTAAGACTATCGGTTCATGCTATCGCTCTTACCGGATAAGATTATAGTCATTTTCATGTTCATCTCGTAAGGTAAATTGACCCGGTAAGCACTTACCGGATAAACGTCAAATAAAGGGCCCCTTAGTCATTTTAGGCATTTTTATGTTAAGTCCATCACCATCCTTTTAAATGAAGTGTATTTTAGTCACTAGACAATGATTAAAATTATTAGAAGCCTTAATTAGACTTAGCGGAAAACATTAACAAGTGTAGAAGGAAGGAGCAAAACGGTTATAAAAACGACAAACGTGAGGACCAAGTCTGAATTCTCAAAGTTTAGAGTCAATATTAGTTAAAATTGACAAATGTCAGGGACAAAAGGTGATGTTTACTCAAAATCTAATTTTATAATTTAATATAATAGAAATTTTAATAGTTTACAACTAATATGTTGCATTATCAAAATTCATTTTACGAAAGAAAAGAAAGGAAATAGAGGGAAATGGGAAGAAAGTAAAAAAGAGTCGTGTTTTCGAAAATTTTTCAATAGGGAAAATAAAAGACATGAAAAGAAAATGATGATAAGTTTCCTTCTAAATGTGGAAGAAAAGAGGAAAGAAAATTTAAAGCTAATTAAAAATTACTAAAGTTATTAAAATTACAAAAATATTTAATCGTTGTTATAAAAGTTATAAGAGTAAATTACGGATTTGGTCCCTGTGGTTTGGGGGTTTTTATGAATTTGGTTCTTAAACTTCAGTAATTACGGATTTGATCCCTGTGGTTTGCAAACTTTTTTGGATTTGATCCCTGGTAGTGCAAATAGGCAGGAACCAAAACCAATAGAATTTGCAAACCACAGGAACCAAATCCAATAGAATTTGCAAACTACAAGGACCAAATCCAAAAGAATTTGCAAACCACAGGGACCAAATCTGTAATTTACTCAAAATATAATTTTAAAGGGTATATTTGTAATAAGGAGTTAAGGACATATTTTATTTTCTTTCTTTTTTGTTCAAGAACATGAAAAAAGAAAGCTTTATTTTCCTTTCCTTTCCATTGGATAACATAAATGAAAAAAAATTTGTTTTTCTTTCTTTTATTTTCCTTTTCTTTGATTTCTATCCATAATTTTTTTTTCTCTCCATTTTGAAGAACTAAGCCTAAGAGTAAGGATAATTGGATACCCGCACTATTTTCATGGAATCAAAATAGGAACCTCTTATGTCGATGTTCGATATTTTAGAAATCGGTTTCGATACCGGATACCCGATGTTAACTTATTTTAATTTTAGAATTTTTACATTTCACACACATGTATCAAACCTTTCTCTTTTGTTCATGAGAGAAACAGGAATATAAATAAAAGGGTGAATTTATCTCGTTTTTCCTTAATTTTATGAAACCAAAAACTTATTTCCTTTCCTTTCATTCCTTTCCATCTTTCCTTTTCAATAACACAACTAATTTTTTTCTTTCCCATTCCTTTCTCTTTCCTCCCATGTTCAAGAACGAGCATTAGTAAAAATCAGATGCAATTAGCCTCCCAAGCATGAAACACGTCACAAATCATTTTGGGAAATAGACTAAAATAGTTATTCTACACATCTAAATTAACCTCCTAATCATTTCTCTCAAGGATTTACCTAAATGTCACTACATTTACAATATCCAGATTCATAATTTACAAACTTAGCTAAAAATAACATAAAGAAGACGTATTTGGTTGTTTTTCCTTAATTTCTTTTACAGTCCTAAATCTGTAATTGCATGCCCAAATATAAAAAAGCATTCTTTGAAGGAAAATTGACTAAATCAAATTTCTTTGTATCGTTAACCATGTATATAAATACATAATGACATTTGGATAAACTTATCGCTTACTTAACGCTTATCCGGTAAGTGGAATTTACTTTACTGGATAAACATTGACAAGAACTAAAATTTTGCCCAGTAAGAGCATTGACATAAACCGAAAGTCTTACCCAATAGGTAAAATCGACAACTTTTACTCGATAAGAGGATACCGGGTAAATTATTGTATTCGATATCGAGACTAAAATATTTGGAATTAGATGGTGCGCACGGGAAGATCTTAATCTAGGATCGGGAAAAGGGCCGACAGTCGCTTTCTTAATTTAGGTGAGGATATCTCCATCTCCATCTCCTACTCCACCAACCCCACTCACTATCACTACCTTCCCCCCACTCTCCTTCACCATAATCATCAAACTCCCCAGATCCAATCCATAACCTCAAGGAAGTAAAATGGCCATGGCTATCACACTTCGAAGGCTCTATTCATCACACAACAACAAGCATCATTACCTTCATCGTCTATCCAATGGATCTTTCATGGTCTCTTTTCAATTCATCTCTTCTCTTCTTAGGTGGTTTATGGCTTTCTTATTCTGTTACCTTTAATCTAATCTCTTCATATGTTTTCTACAGTCTTCTTTGCCGAATCCAGCAGCTCATGACATCGAAGCTTCGCGTGTCAATGTTAGTAATCATCATTTACTTTCCAATTTTTGAGTTAGATCTTGATTCTGAAACTATCTAGGGTTTTGTGTGATTTGTTGAATTCCGATGAATTGACAGTGGACGAAGCAATTGAATGCTCCGCTTGAAGAAATTGATCCTGAGATTGCTGACATTATTGAGCTCGAAAAAGCTAGGCAATGGAAGGTGACTACTTTAAACCTTCGTTCCCTAACCTTTTCTCTGTTTACTTGATTTACTGTTGAAGATTTTTTCTAATTAGTTGTCCTCTTTTTAGCTTTGAACGTCTTTAATCTTGGCAGTTTTGAATACTAGCTGATATGAATTTTAGGTGCGAAGGTAATCTGTTTCACATTCCAAGTCAAAAGTTTTGACAATTTATAGAGATAAGAGCCTCCTGTGTATAACTCAGATGGTAAAGGGGCTGAAGGACTTTGCCCGATACAAGACAGGTCCTGTTGGTGATTTTAGTGTCATCAATCATTTGGTATGATTGTGATTTACTAGGGATTGAGTAAGTGTTAAGGCAAACATAAAGTGAGTTTGGAGATGCAAAGTGCACACTCACAAATGTTGTCTTTCTCACCTTAGATTGCCATAAGGTGGCAAGGATCAAGGGGAGGTTCGGCTGAGGTTGGAATTTTTCTTGATAAAGTTGGTCAAAATTAGTCCTTACATCATCAATCAAAGAAACTTAGTTTCTAATAGGTCTTGGGGTCAACCCTGGTCCCCCTGCTAGCCTCAGCCACTGAGTGAACCCGAAAGTGCCCCTCACAGTTCACATTGGTGTTCTTGGAGGTGGGTTCGGTGTGGGCTGGTTGGAGTTGGAATTGCCGGTAATCAACTTTTTGCCGAAATTTACAGAGATAGGAAGGGGTAGGAATTTGTAGCTTAGTGATCAAGTTAGACATATAATCCCTCCTCTATCACAATTAGATTCAACATGACAATCAATTTGTTCAAAAAGGAGTCCCAATTTGGTGTGAAATGCCCAATGTTGCAAGTGTTTGGTAGTTACCGATATATATAACTTCAATCATTGCAAAATTTGAAGGTGCATTTAGTTAAAAGAAAAATGAGCTACAATTTGACTTTTGAAGGGTCAAAGGGATGATTCTTGAACTTTAAAAATGACTTGAATTCTAACTGTTATGAGCAATAATTGATTGAAAAAACAAAGGTTGCGGTAAGTAGCATGGATGGCATTTTGTTTGTGATACTTCTGTAGTAAAATCCATACTAATTTCAAAATTTGTACTTTTGTAACATCGACCTCAAAAGTCAAATGTGCATTTCGTTTCGTTTTCTTTTATGATGGGAAAACTTAATTACGTTGTGTAAATATAGGGATTCGAGCTCATACCTTCAGAGAACTTCACCTCATTGTCGGTGATGCAAGCCGTTGGATCAGTGATGACCAATAAATACAGTGAAGGTTATCCTGGTGCTAGATACTATGGAGGAAACGAGTACGAAAAGTCCACTTCGACTTATTATTATTATTATTATTATTATTATTATTATTATTATTATCCTGTAATTTGGTGGAATTTAAACCCATTCTTCTGTTAAATTTTCTTTTCCTAAAGGTACATTGATATGGCAGAGAGATTGTGTCAAAAGCGTGCATTGGAAGCTTTTAATTTGGATCCTTCAAAGTGGGGAGGTAATACATCGAATCCGAAGTGATTGGATGCCACCACTAAGTTAAACCATCAAATTTGGATTTTCATTGCAAGCCAACCATCTTTCTTTCAAAAATGGAAAAGAGCACTGCACTGTGTAAGAATTAGTATTTTGGATATAAAACTCCCTAATAAGACGATCTCTTTGCATATACATTTCCGTTATTTGCTAAAATTACTAATTCTTGCAAACTACATGTTTTTTTTTTACTCTTCGCAAGGCTGATGGTTAGTTTGTAAAAGGCTACGGTGGTTCAATATGTCAAACTCATTAAAATTTTCATCTAGCAGGAGCACTCTAAAATCTAAATATCTTCTTTTAAGACCAACAATCTCTGTTAAGCAGTTAGCTGATATAAGCATACTAAATTCTAAAACACACACACATATGGGAAGGTTCCATCAGGAACCCAAAATTGATGATGAACCTCTGGGAACCATGACAACGCCCCACATGTCCTTTTTTGTATTCTTTATGAATATGGAAGTATTATTCATCATGAATCACACATTAATGATGAATATGTTGCAACATTCATGAGAATAAAACACGGATATTCTTGATGAATATATCACGTGTTGTGCTGTGGGAAATTCCTTGGTTCCTAATCAATTTTAGGTTTCCTAATGAAACTTACCCCTATATATATGTATATATCTTTGTTTGTTTTTCTTTGTCCCCAAAGTGGGACTCTGTATGCCTAATTAGCCTAAATATAAATTCCATACCATGTCATCTCTCTTGCAGTCAACGTTCAGTCACTCTCTGGATCACCTGCTAACTTTCAAGTTTACACCGCACTATTGAAACCTCATGAGAGAATCATGGCGCTAGATCTTCCTCATGGTGGACATCTTTCACATGGTTATCAGGTGATGCCCACTTTCAAATGAGCTCCTCTGGTCATATTGTTTGAGCACTTTCCAAATCTGTAATATATTTTTCTTATTATTCATGATGTAGACCGACACAAAGAAGATTTCGGCTGTGTCGATATTTTTCGAGACAATGCCATACAGATTGGATGAAAGCACGGGTTATATTGACTATGACCAAGTAAGCTATAATAGTTGGCACGATTTTCCGTATTCCTTTGAAGATTTTTTTCCCCTTACGAAACGATTGGTTGAATGCTTGCAGATGGAGAAAAGTGCTGTTCTCTTTAGGCCAAAATTAGTTGTAGCTGGTGCAAGTGCGTATGCTCGAGTATATGATTATGCCCGTATGCGCAAGGTAAACCTTTTATGCAATATGACTAATCTGCCCTCAAAAGACAACCCCATCAATGTCCTAAAACCATCAAATGGTCCCTCTAGCACTTAATCACTCAAGCCAACATGATTAAATATGTTCAATGCTTCATTTTGATGTGGGAGTCAGTAGACACACAATTCTAATATCAATCACATAGATGGGTCATTCTAGGAATTTAATGGCCAGCATGGTTCTTTACATCATGAAATGTTAAAAAAGGAGTTTCTCTTTTCTTTTTCTGTGTTCGTGAGTCGCAATATCTCAAATCTATTGCTCCGTTTCACAGGTTTGCGATAAACAAAAAGCTATTCTGTTAGCCGACATGGCACACATCAGCGGGTTGGTTGCCGCTGGTGTCATTCCATCGCCTTTTGAATATGCAGATGTTGTGACAACCACGACCCACAAGTCACTACGCGGGCCACGTGGAGCGATGATCTTTTTCAGGAAGGGTTTAAAAGAGATTAACAAAAAAGGCCAAGAAGTGAGTTATAGTTAAATGGTGACGATAAATTTATCCTTTCTGTTTCATTTCATATTATTTAGCTTTTAAATCTGAGTGAACGTGTAGGTGATGTATGACTTTGAAGATAAAATCAATCAAGCTGTGTTCCCGGGTCTTCAAGGGGGTCCACACAATCACACCATTACTGGTTTAGCCGTTGCATTAAAACAGGTTTATTTCTTATTTTCGTATCATCACTTGGCGTAACCTGATTGAATTTACTTTTGACTATTTTATTATATTATTTGTAGGCTACGACTCCAGAGTATAAGGCATATCAAGAACAAGTTCTTGCTAATTGCAAGAAATTTTCGCAGGTTTTACTAAATGCATTAATTTCTTTCTTTCCCATTTGTGCATGTGTGATACGGTCTCCTTTTACTACCGTGGTCGTAGCTTTTCGTTTTCTTGTAAATTTCTTGATTGAAATTCAGATCCGTTGGTCTAACTTAGTTTGATTTGATTTAGGCTTCATTTGATTTCGTTTATGTTTTCTTCATCCATCTCTTCGATTTCTCTCATTAAATTAATAGGACACATAAAAACATCTTGATTCTACTCACCATGCAAATGGGACTCACAAATCAAAATGTTAAAACAATCGAATGTAAACATAATTTGCGAGTCGAATCAAGATGTTAATGGAGGATGGCGGAACTTGGTGTAACAAAAGCAAACAAGCCTACTGGGTTGTTTGATTGTGTCTGAATGACTATTTTACTCTTCATATATATCTCATTTATATGATGTGAGACGAAATGAAGATGTGATTGGTTGTTTTTCCATCAATCCCTGTATGAATCAAGTTGTGTGAATGGATCAGGCTAAATTGTTGTTTGTTTTGTTTTGCTAAATAAATGATTGAAATGACTATTTGACCCCACACATTTATATATCTTTTATATGATGAGAGATGAAATGGATATGTAATTGTGCGTTCATCAGTCCAATTTACTAGATGTGAAATAGAAATAAATATAGGACCAACAGAATAAAGAAAATTTGCTATAAACATACTAAATACTACATATTCGTGTTTGCTGTTCTTGCAGAGTTTGATAGAGAGGGGATATGATCTTGTATCCGGTGGAACTGACAACCATTTGGTGTTGGTAAATTTAAAAAACAAGGTACCTTCACGTTAAAGTTGAAACTACCCTTTGCTCTATAAAAAATTGCATTGGGCAAGGTCATTTGAGAATGTCAAAACCAACTATTCATTAATTATTCATGATGAATATCGTAACAGATATTCATGACATCCATCATGAATGATGAAAATGCATGATATTCATGAATATATAGGCATATTCATTATGAATGATTGGTTCTCTGGTTCCCAAGTGAACTTTCTTCCTATTACCTATTTGCCCATATGCTAATTTAAAGATTTCTGTGAATACAGGGTATTGATGGGTCGAGAGTCGAAAAAGTTATGGAGTTGGTGCATATTGCTGCCAACAAAAACACTGTTCCTGGTGACGTGTCCGCCATGGTACCTGGTGGCATTCGTATGGGTAAATCTCATCGTCTTTTCATCTTGCATTCATGACCTCAGTTCAAATACGAGCCCGAAAGACGAAACTTAACGATACATATTTCTATATTTTGATCTTTTATATTTGAATTTAAAGAAATCTTTCTGTTTTTATGGTTTAGGAACTCCTGCTCTAACATCTAGGGGATTTCTTGAGGATGATTTTGTCAAAGTTGCTGAGTTATTTGATGCTTCTGTCAAGTTGGCCTTGAAAATTAAGGATGCTTCCACAGGTTAGATGTTATTTTTTTTCATACCGAAAGATAACTAGTTCTACTTTTGAGATCAGCATTGACTTTTTTCGACTTTGAGATTGGAAAAGCTCGGAATTTTATCTAGAAAAATTGATAACAAAGCCACAAGGGTGGTAGCATGGTGGATAAAGATAGAGGGATGATAAAATCAAGAGTAAATTATGTTTTTCGTCCCTGTGGTTTGCTAAAAATTGCAATTTTCGTCCTGGTGGCTTAAAAATTATGGTTTTCGCCCCTATGGTTTGTTATTCATTGCTATTTTGTCTTTAGTATTTACATTTTACTATCGTTTCGGTCCTTGTGGCCTAAATTCTTTATTCTTTTGGTCCGTTGTACTAAAAAGGTAGGAACTAGTCCAGTGACGAGAATACAATAGATTGCAAACCATAAGGACGAAAATTGTAATTACAAAACCACAAGGAGAAAATTGAAATTATTAACAAACCACAGTGACGAAAACCATAATTTACTCTAAAATCAACCTGAACTTGAATCCTGCCATCTATCTACATATGTGCTTGTGGCTACAGGGAGATTTACCTCAGGACTGGTTTAAGGCTTGAAGCCAATAGTCTCGACTTGCCAATGTGATTAGTATGGGATGGGATCACCCATTTCTGAAAAGAAAAATCAATAACAAAATTAAATTGATCACAAATGTTACACATAAGATGATGTGGGTGTTGACTGTTAGCTTTGAAAAATATCTTGTAGGTTTGACCTAAAGTCAACAAAAATGAACTTGCATATATGCAATGCAGCACTTTGTTCTGTATATAAAAGGGCAAATTGCATTAAATCACAAACGTTTAGACAAAAGTAAGTTACTTAAAATAGGAATCAGGCCAAAGTACATTGCATTTTCATGCATCCTTAGACGTAAACTAGGTACCTAAATGTTCGAGAGGATACATCCGAGGCACAAAAAATGAAGGTCTTAAAAGTACATAGCACAAAATAGGAATCAGACCAAAGTTTGTTGCATTTATATGCAATTTGCCATATAAAAAGGTGAAATACTTCAATTTTGAGGTCAAATCTCTAATGAATTCTTGAAACTTTGGAGAAAATTCGATGGTTGATGAACTATATGCTAATGAAAGCTCGTTGTTTTGTTAACAAAATTGATATCAGGAACCAAGTTGAAGGACTTCGTTGCAGGTATGAACACAAGCGAATTTGAATCCGAATTTGTAAAGATTCGGGGGGAGGTCGAAGAGTATGCTAAACAATTTCCGACAATTGGGTTTGAGAAGGAAACAATGAAGTACAAAAATTGAAAAGGATGATCACTTTATGTGGAAATGCCGAAGTCAAAGCATAGTCAAACCTGGATTGTTGTCTTCGGATCTTTATATCTATGAAGGTTCGTAGTCTAAATATGTGCGTTGAATCTTGGGAGGGCTCGTTTCGAAGATTCGGTCACCCTCAGAGAGTTGATAACCTTTGTTGTTTCACATGTAATTGTTGATCATAGGTTTGTATAAGATGGATGGTGATTGTGGTTCTTTATTTCTTTGATAAGCAATATAATTGGTCTGTTTTTGAGTTTTTAAGCAATATAATTGGTCTGTTTTTGAGTTTTTCTTCAATAAAGTTAATATTACGGATACTAAAATAAGTGTCTATGTTTTTATATGAATACAGTTATAGAGGAGGGATTGTGCGAGAAGTTTTAGGATCATATAAGATTATATATGATACACACGTTTAATCATATACAACGTTTAAACACATGCAAAAGGGAGAAGTGGCTATGTAAATGTGACAAAAGGTCATGTGCAGTCAATGCTAACACATTATGTTCAATCATATATGATTAAACATATTAGCACGTATATCATATATAAATTTGAAACTTTTTGACTTCCTGCAAATGGACCAACTTCTTTTTTGAACCTAACCCTACGATTATAGCATTGTTTGGTAAAAATAAGTTAGCTTATAAGTCACCTTATAAGTCAGGTATATGTTTGGATGAACCATAAGCTAGCTTATAAGTTAACTTATAAGCTAGCTTTTTGAAAAACTACTCCCACTAACCTTTTGGTGACTTATGGGACTTTTTATTTTTTTTATTCCAAATAGACCCTTGCTAAGTTTTATACCACTAATTTTCAAACATGTCTTTTTTTTGTTCTTTTACAGTCATAACCTACCTTATCAGCTAGTTTTTGCCAAACGTAATTTATTCATCAGCTACCTTATCAGTCATCATACTTTATCAGTCATAAGCTACCTTATCAGCTAATTTCCCAAACATAGCCTATATGTCCTAAGCAATTAACATAACATTAACAATAAATGGCCTGTGGTGATAAGGTAAAAGATTACGGGAGCAAGGTTTTTTAAAACGTGACTTTTAGAACGGCAAATCTGTATATTGTGCATGTAATTGTATATTATATTATTATTAAATGAATCAATGATGTGGAACCAACTAAAACAGGTTATATATTAAAAGCTAAAAATGCTAAAAAGGTAATATAAAGTAGGTTAAAATATGATTTAATCCTTAAAATTTGTGTTTAAAAATGGTTTAACCCATAAATTTTTTAAATAGATGTTTTAATCCTTAAACTTGTTATAATTAATTGTTTTAGTCACTTGACCCGCTACATCAGATTACCAACACTTTTAAAAAACACTTTAGTCCCTAAACTTATGCATAAAGTATGATTTAACCCTTAAACTTTTTATTTAAAAATGGTTTAACCCCGAAACTTTTTTAATGAATGTTATAATCCTTGAACTTTTAATAGTATTTGATTAAATACCTAAACTTGTTTAACCTAATTATTTTTATCCTTAACATAATCCAA
>LUCG01300992.1:0-10362 GCA_001633085.1 Carthamus tinctorius
GTTTTCATGAGACCTCTGAGACCACGTTTTTACACTTGAAACTTCAAAGCATAACACTGTGAAGGTTCATGAAAACCGGAGCATTAACTGTTAAATTTACCAGTGCTTTGCTTTCTAAACCGGGGAGCGGGGGATGTTTATTATATAAATATATATGATATTAATTTTATTTTTTTAATATCATATTATACAATATTAAACTTATTAATGGAAATTTTATCGGAAGAGTATAAAAAGACCAAAGTGCCCCTCACTTATCAGACGTCTTTAACGGAGAGGCCAAAACCGCCGTGAAACGCATACCACGCGTAATCAACGCGCTTTACGAACAAAAACCAAAGAAAATTCATACCATAGGGACCAAAACAGTAACTAAATCTCTCTATATATATCTCTCCCCATTGAGCCTTATAGAATCACTAAGCTTCCATAGCTGCATCCCTTCCCTTCAATTTCACCAACCACCATGACTCGCTCGATGGTCAAGTACGAATACATGGCCGACGACAAGGCGAGGAACGCGACCCTGAAGAAGCGAAAACCGAGCCTCATCAAGAAAATGAACGAGCTCACGTGCCTGTGCGATGTGGACGCCTGCCTCATCATGTACGATGAGGACGGCACGTCCGAGGTGTGGCCGTCGCCTGCCGAGGCCGAGCGCGTGATCCGCCGGTTTCAGGAGGCGACGGTCGCGGCTCCTGCGAGCGCGGCGCTCGACCAGGTCGCGTTCCTCGAGAAGAGTATCTCGAGGATGAAGAAGCAGCTGAAGAAGGAGAAGGAGAAGAACCTGAGGAATAAGATGTTGAGGGCGTGCTTTGATAAGGACGCGCCTCCGTTTACGGATCTGGAGGAATTGAGAGAGTTGACTGTTTTGATTGATAAGGAGCTCGTGGAGATCAATCGGTTGATAAAGGAGAAGAAAAAAGACGTTTCTCTCGATCTTTCTCTTTAAGGGAATTTAATGAATTTACTAAGCGATGATGAATCTATATGCGCTTAAACGTCGTTTTATTGCTAAGAATAAATGTCTGAACTTATTTGGTATTCAGTAATCTTCTTGGTGTTTTTGCTCTTATTTGTTGTCCATGGTGCTTGGATTGTTTGTTTGTTTGTCGACCTCTTGTTCCTTGAATCGAACTTATTGTTTTCTCGATTCGCGATTCCCCATAAAGACGCTTTGAAACAATCCCAGTATTTCCCACCTTTCTCGATTCGGAGTTGGGATGTATGCAGATTTGAAATCTATCTCAGAATAGTAGAGCGCTTGTGTGAAAAGAAAGGATAAAACTTGCTCAAAGAAGAAAAAGGGACTATTTTTGTTATACTATCTAATTGTTTGATCTATTACTGAACACCGGTTTTAGGGCTCGTTTGGTTTGACGGAATGTTTTTTAGGGATCTGGATTTCGTGGAAGGATCTGGAATCTTTTGGTGTGTTTGGTTTGTCGGATTTGGAATGGAATTGAATTCCATTCTTCTATAAATCTTGTTTGGGTTGTAGGATTTGTAATGGATTTTAGTGTTTTTTTTTTCGTAAATATTTGTTTGTGTGGCGCGCATGGTGAGATTAGGGCAGATTTGATGAAAGATAAGGGGTAGAGAATCAGAGATGCAACGGAAACAATTGAAATAATGGGATTTCTAAATCCGTCGGTTGTGGGATTTCAAATCTGCACTTAACTTCAAACCAAACACGGGACCGGAATGAGATTCAATTCCAAATCCCTGTAAATGCTACCATATTCTGCAAACCAGACGGACCCTTGTTTTTGTTCTTGCACTAATAGTTGTCGGTATTGCAATTTATGTGTTTCCTCCGTATTATCCTTATTTTCTTCGCTTTTATCTCTATTTATATTACCGCCTTCATTGTTCGATTACATGCTCTCTTTCTCACACACACACACGAACATAAGCAACTGTGTTTCCACAGCTTTTAACGTATCTGGTAAGAAGGTGGGCATCCTTACAGAATGATATCATGCCCTTTAGCATCAAAATCAATATTATATTGTTAGGATATGTTTTGAATTTCTTTCTAAAATAGGCCTTATAGAGAGAGGGTGATGTTCCTGCCACACATGCATACATATACAATGTATACACATACAGGGAGAAGTTCAAATGAAGTGCAAAAAAAGAAGTAGAGAAGTGAACGGCCTCCATCCGTTCAACATTTGCGGCTTTGACGGTGAAGCACTGGATAATTTCTCGCATAGGTATGTAAAAGACGGAAGGGTAGTTTCGTAACTTTTACAAATAGACGATACACAAGTTCATATATGAACTCATTGATTGATATATGAATTACATAGGTTCATGTATGAACGTATAGTTCATATATGAATCAATTAGAAATAGTTAATATGTGAATTACACAGATTCATGTATGAACGTACAGTTCTTATATGAATCAGTTAAAAATAGTTAATATGTGAATCACACACAGGTTCATATATGAACCCGTTTTCGACCTATTTGTAACATTTACGAAACCACCTCTCTAACTTTGGCATAGGCACGAATTTTGATGGTCAAAGCCATAATCTTTGACTAGTAAAATTTGATATATAAATATAGATACGGGCCCTGATGGTATAGAGGGGGGTTCCTACATATATATTGAGGTTTGGTAGTTCATGTCTAGCCAATGGGCTAGAGAGCCCTTGTAGAGAGAGCGAGAGCGAGATGTTCGCTCGCTCTCTCTCTCTCTCTCTCTCTCANTCATGCTAGCCGGTGGGTCATAGACTATAGATATATACATTTGATGGTTCATATCTAGTCGAAATGAGGACTTCAACTATGTATATTCATTACTTTGAAAAAACATTTGATCATTTAATAAAAATGTTAATTCAAGACAAACAGATGAGGAAAGCACAATGTTGATTATGAAAAAATTGATCATTTAATTTTTTATATATAATTTATATTAAGTAGATTTTATTAGAATTGAAAAAAAAAAAAAGAAATGATACAGTTTAAGCAAAAGTGTGTGACCATAAAGTTTAGGTATCAAAATAGAAGATTTTGTAACATATGAAATTGGGGTAAGAATCTATCACTTTCAAATTCAATTTTGATATATAGCTATTTCAGAGATCTCAAACTCAATATATAGCTGCTTTTCTATTCAATCGACCAAAATACCAGATATTTTGCAAATAGCACTTTAGCAACTTGTGAAGTCTACTTTTCGTAAACTCAATATTATAAAGTAACACTTACCCAAATTGTTAAAGTATTACTTGCTAAAGGTTGACGTGGAAGCGCCTCTTATGGGATCTGCTAAAGTGCTAGCTGTTAATTTGTTCATGTAGAAATGTCATTTGCGCTGCTTGCTAAAGTGCTACTTGCCACATTAGCATTTTCGAAAGCTTGTTAGAGTGTTACTTTATGAATATTAAATTCATAAAAAGTGAATTCCGCCAAGTTGCTAAAGTGCAACAGGCTGAATCTTAGCTATTTAAGTCAATTTAGAAAAATGGCTACAAAATAAATTATGTAAGAAAGGGAGATTTGAAGATGATAACAGGATTGAATAATCTCTTAGGATCGTGTGTAGTACACTTCCAAATAGAACAATTCGACCCTTTGTATTGGGGATTCACAAATTTATTATTGTGATAATCCTTGAGAACATCTCTCATTACAAAGAATGTGAAACCAAGATTATATACCCTAAAATTCTCGTTTTACATATTTATATGAGAAATCGAATGTTACAGACAGTTATAACCGTAAATGGATAAGAGTTCCGAGTCTGACTTCAAAACACTTGAGCTCCAACTCTGGAGTCCAAGTCTAATTCCAAAGACTCTACGAGTCTGACTCTAGAATACAGAGTTCTATGCTTAGTCAATTTCAATTTTTACATACCACAAATCGGCATAAAACGACCCATGTATCAATTCATAGACCAGATCTCTGAGTGTTCATAACCAACGTTGGTGTAAGATCACACATAGAAATTCTAGCATTACATCATTGCTTTGATCAAAAAAATTGACCACAGCACCCCGTCTTATGGCAATCTAAGGTGATTAAGACATTTGTGAGTGTGTACTTCGCACCTTATAACTCATGTATGTTTGTCTTATTACTTTGATCGATCTCGAGTAAATCATAATTATACCAAAATGATTAACGACATTAAAATCACAAACAAATTTAAGAGATTTGGAATGGTCTGTCATTCTAGACAACTTCCCGAAATAAGTTTTGAACACCATAAAACCAAAACAACCCGACCCAGTGTGTCCCACTCAAAAGAGTAGAACAGTTGTTTCGTATATATAGACAATTAGACACATACAAAATAAGGAGTACCAAAAAACCAAAACAGCTTCATGATCGCAAACTCGTTTATTACTACGAACTTAAATTATTCCTACTAATCGTTACGAAACAAAAGAAAAAAGAGAAACCTAACATTACTTTCAAGTTCCATAATCAACCTCCTTAACACCAAGAAGAGAAATCAAGATCCAAAAGTATGCGATACAAATCAAGACATGGTCGCCTCATCGGCTCTGGCACGTTTCGCAGGTCGCGGGCTACATCCGTTATCGACATTAGATTTGTTAACATCTTGTACTTCTATTTGGGAGGTTGACTTCTTCTGGCTGCCATTTTCGATCGAGTTTTTGAGATCTTTATCTGACATGCATTGATCATCGTGCTCTGAAGCTTTCGGTTTTTCGGTTGGGTTTTCATCTGGACTAGAAGATGACGGTTTTACCCTTTCGTTTTCCATCTTTCTTTGTTGCTCGAACATCATTTGGAGGTACTTCCCCTGTTCTTCTATTCGTAACTGTAAGTTTCTTTGAATCTGAAAGGGAAAAAAATCGATGTTTCAATCACTTCAGTATAACCACGCGCGCACACACACACACACACAAAAAACTAAGGGGCGTTTAATTAGAGGTATTAAGTAGTAATCAACATGAATGCTAAAAAAAGAAGTTGATTGGCTTTTTATTCCCCCAAAAGCCCAAAATTTCATTCTTGGTTAAATTTGGGGAAATGAAAATTCATCATCCCCATTTTCAATCCCTATCATTTTCATTCCTTAGCCAAAACCAAACGGACTTTTGGAACATTAAGATATAGCAAACCACTAACATCCCAGGCTAATTGTACCAGATATTTATCTAGTCCTTTATAAGGCAACATTTGTTTCCCTCCCAACCAATGTGGGATTTCACAAATGATGTGTTTGAAGTTTGAACTATTATAGAAAACATAATTATCGGTACTATTTGGCATACCTCGAGTTGTTCATGAAGTTGCTTTTGAACTTCCATTTGCAGTTTTAATGCATCGGTGAACCCCAAACTCCTGTCATCAAAACCATATCATAATTCAGTATTATTTTCGCCCATGTGGTTTTGAAAATAATATACAAAACCATATACACCTATACAGAAAATATATGGGTATGATCTATAATCTTGGTACAGGTGTAACGAGACCTCCCAAAAGATTGAAACGACTCTTCAAATGAACCAAAACTACTTTTACAATACATCTGTGTATATAAAGAAAGATGGTCTTACTTGTTCTTAATATCCATGGATACTATCTCATCAATAGAAGTCTGCTTCTTCTCTGACGATCCTATATTAAAAATATTGAACAAAGATCAAAATTTCCGACGTTTTGTCAATCAAAAAAGAATCTAATAATGGTTGATACGCAACTCAAACACATTGGTCAATTTCGACAATGCAGTTGTTTAAAGATCATAAATCTTTAACCAATAAAAGATCAAGAATATCCTATGAAGGGGAAATTGACCAAACTAGCCAATTTGGACAACTTTATTCATTTTTTAGCCAAAAAAACTCAATTTTAACTTCTAACTAAAATAGCCAAGATTTTGCAAGTGCCCATCTTGCAACTTGTGAAATGTACCTTTTTTTCTAAATTAAATATAATTCTGGTGGGATCGGCTTGCGAAATGTCCTTTTGGCTTGCAAAATGGTCCACCGGAATCATATTTTATTATTATAAAGTACATTCTGCAAGTTTTGAAATGGGCATTTGCGAAAATATTGTCTATTTTGATTCGAACGTGAAAAAGTTGGCTAAAAAGTGAAAATGTTCATCCAAAGAGAACAAGCCAAGGTGATGGAAATAATATTACCTTCAGACAACTCTGGCTTGTACCTGGCGGTTCTATATTTCTGAAATCGAAATAACACGAAAAGTATCAATCGGAATTACATAATCATCTGAGCACACGAAAAGGAAGTCCCACTCAGACGTTGGCGGTCAAACCAACTATTTTTCAGATCAAAAGTTGAATGTAGCGTATCAGTACTTCAAGCCTATAAATTTCTAGAATCAAGTTCATGTGAGAACCACAAAAAAAATTGAGAACCAGAGAAACCTTTATATTCATTAATGGATATACACTATCGAAATATATATAATTCGTCAATGAATATCTACTATGCATGCAAGTATATATGCATTGATGAATATATGCTCACTGAAATTCATTAGCGTATATGCATCAAGGAATATACACGTTCTCAAGTTCTCAATTTTTGTGGTTCTCAAATGAACTGTAGCCCATATATTCTATCACAAAAAGAAACGAGAGAAACGAATTTTCGCTCAAATTATATCATATTCTTTCTTCCAGGTTTAACAAATATTTTAACATTTAATCCGCAAAAATCAACTCCTTTGACCTCAGAAGTCAAACATGAGACCCTAGCTTGGTAACGAAATTGTCTAAAAAATAAATTTTCTAACATACCTGCAGATGGCTTTTCACATGATAAATGGTCAAGCCTTCAACATTCATGAGCTTCAAAACACCTTTTGGCGTGGCTCCTTTTATGTCGAAAACAAAAGTCAGAAGAGAAGATACGGTCATGAATTCTTAGATATTAGTCCCTCTGTCCCAAAATAAATGTCCACAATGAAAAATGCACACACATAACTACACCTCTTACTTAATGACAATTTTACCGTTACTAACTCAAAGTTTTAGAAATGTATAATTATCCCTAATGAATTTCTCTACCCTAACTAAGGTGGCGTTTGGTTAGCATATTCTGAAAGAATCTAATGGAATTGAAATCTTGAACTCCTTTGACAAAATTCAATTCCCTCGTTTGGTTCATTCTTTTTTACAGAACGAATCTCCAAAATACTACAAATAATTTTTTTCAAAAAAGGGTATTTTGGCCATTTGCCAACTTTTCATTCCAATTTCAAAGCTACATCCTACGAACCAAACAGACACATTCCAGTTCCTTTAACATATTTCATTCCAATGTCTGTCAACCAAACACGTGGAACCTGATAACATTCGATTCTAGTTCCTCAAAAGTCAAATTCCTTTTAACAGATTCCATTCCATCCAAAAACACTTTGCGAACCAAACGCCACCTAAGGGTAGAGTCGAAAATTTGGTAAATTACAGCCATTTATTTATGAAAGTGGACACTTATTTTGGGATGAGAGAAGCAATATTTTCAATTTTATATGTAAAAAGAGTGAAATGAAGATACACACGTTCACTACCACCAAGTTGGTTGACGGCTTCAACAAAGGATTCATGGAGTTCTGGCGTCCAACGCATGCGAGGCTTGATTGAGGCTCCGGTGGACGATGGGCTACCGACAGGGCATGCTTCTATACTTGGCGGCACAGGAGGGCGAGAAGTGGTTTGAATTTGCTGCACAGATTAATACAGTTTCAGTAAAGTCTCTATAGTTAGAAATGAAATTCTCCGGTTAATATTTGATCCTAGACATTCAAATGTGGTGATTTCCGGATTCAAATTTGAATTGGCTAAATATTTATATTGTAATGCTCTTTACCGGGAAAGCTCAAATGAGAATCATAAATACTTTGAGAGCCTGAGAAGGAACTATTTCATGTATTATTCATGATGAATAACCCTGAATATGCATTATTCATTATAAAATATTATGCATTTGTGACATGTAAATGCAATAGAACTTAACTAAACCCTAAGGGGCAGTTTGGTTGCCTTTCCATTAAGTCTTGTATGGATAAAGTTGTTTGTGTGGATCAATCTGTTTGTATAGATTGGGAGGGTTTTTTCTTAGAGGGAGGGAGTGTGATTTTTAACTGGGAGGGGAAGGTTTGGAAAAAAAAGTTGGCTTTCTGCATAAAGCTCCCACCTAGAAGCTTCCTGAATAAGCTACTTTCTATATCATTAAGCCACTACCAAACAATCATGTATAGTGGACCGAATATGTTGCAACTCCCTAAGCTCATTAGGCAGCTAACAAACATGCCCTAATTCTAACCTACTTTTAAAAGGTCTTATCTTCTAACACTCCTCAATCAGCTACATGAACTTTCTGAAAAATACAAGATATCCCCTTTTGACCAAATGATGATCCAAGCTGTAAACTTTCCAAAAATTGCTGGAAATTCCAAAACTGGCCCTGGAATTCTGAAATTTTCTTTACAGAATCTGAATTTCAAAATTTTGCAAATTTGGCCCTTGGAGTTTCAAACCTTTTTAGAAACAACCCCTGGGAATTAGATATATTGTGGAGAAACAAACTATCTCTTGACTGTATCATAACATCACAAAAACCTCAAAATACCATTGAATCTTTTACAAAATGCAAACAGATCCGAATTAGTGACATCTCCATCAGTAACTACTTTCAGCCAAGGCATGCATACAGTGTCCTCTCGTTTCTTAACCCCAAAAAAGTAGCACTGTAGTTCTACTCAGCTTTAGCTTAACATTTTGGATTTAATGTTAGACTGCTGCTTTTCTTATATTCTTATATATTACTATCAACTTCTAGAATAATTATGATACCAAAAATATTACAAAGATATCCTGACCAAACAATTAAATGACGATTATTTAATTACCAAAATGTTGCAGTCAGAATTCTCAAAGAAGTCGATATAACTTCACTCTATACAAATCCTTTTATCTCTCCATGAGCTGTCTGATCAAGAAACTAGCCTTAGTTGTTTATCTCATTAGCATTCAATGAAATTGATTTTTGACATCTTAAAATTTAATCCTTAACCTATGCTCGACTCCTATGGTTTCATCTTATGACTTTTGTTGTCTACTACACGCTTACTCATTGTTCCATCGATCATTGGCCATTAAAATACCTCTCGGTCCCATCCAAATACTCATCATTGAACTTCACTACAAGCTATCTTCATGTTGGTGAACTTCATATGTCAAATCAGCTTAGGTTTCGATATATACATATAAGGGCCGTTCAAATAAGAAGGCAAGATTCATATGTGAATCATTGAATAAATATGAAAAAAAAAATCTATTTGAAGATGCATTTGTGGACCAACGATACATTCATATGCGCTCACATATGCATTTTCAAATGGATTTGTTCAATGATTTACATATGAACCTTCCCTTAACCTTACTTTCTCAAGGTATTCAGCCTTCTCATTTGAACCTGCCACTATATATATATATATGTGTGTGTGTGTGTGTGTGTGTGTGTGTCTGCGCGTGTGTGTCCCCAAAAAAGTTCATCTGCTAAATTTTTCCATTAGTCTCCTAGTATATATGCAGTGTGAGTGTCCATGGTAAATCCATGCAAAAATATACTAAACCAATCTATAAGTTCCCTCCCATCATCTTACTTAATTCAATCTCAATCTCGACAAAAGGGTTTCCACTAATAATAGAGAAAAACATCAAAAAGAAATCATAAGCCTTGCATATACATAGAGTGCAACAAATAAAAGCTGCAAAACGTAGGCCAAAGTTTTATGATTCATCTTTACCTTTCTTTATAAAAATAAAAAAATTAGCACGTCCGCAAAGTTAAAGAACACATAATTAATTATTCCCTACTGCAAAATGAACACAAAGCACGTGAGACGATAATCATGATTCAATCGAAACAAAAGAACAGTCATACTCAACTAAACCAAACTGCTACCTCAAACATTCCGAGTACATTGAGTGTTTCTTATCCCTTTATCCTATTATTGTTTAGTAAAGAGAACAAGCTTTCATGTTCAAAGCTTCTTTCTACGCAAGAGTTGATTTCCGATAAAAATAGTAGTTATCGTGAGAAGGGCAAGAATGGATCTCCACCCTTGGATCAATCCTAATTGAAGATCAATTGAAAATTCCTTTCTAAGCTAATTCATGGGTTATTTTGGGACTTAATCTGAACTATCAGATCATATACCACTAATTAAAAGCGATCAAGGGTTCAAATCCCTTCTTACACTTCTCACCTTAACTCTTAGACCATCCACAGTGGTGACGGCTCTTGCCAATGGTACCAATCGCCACATCAGCTTTCCACTATCTTACCAAAACCTTACCAATCCTTACCAATTCAACCACACCAT
>LUCG01301015.1:0-11019 GCA_001633085.1 Carthamus tinctorius
AGATTTATATATTATCCAATTTGTGTTATAAAATGATACATGTTGAAAAAATTAACATCGAGAAAAATAAATAGAACAAAAGGTAAAACATGATTGTCGTCTCATGTTTTAATGTCGAGATTATTCGCGCCGCATCGCGCGCGGGCACACATCTAATCCCTATAAAATAATATTATATATGTATCTTATTTCAAAGCCCACTCAAGGCCCAAAAGGAAATGAGGCCCATTTTGGGCCATGAAAACCTTGAACTCCAAAAAATGTTTTAAAAAAATAATATTTTATTTTGCTAAGTCCATTTAAGGCCCAAATAGAAAATAAAAGCCCATTTAAGGCCCAAATAGAGAATAAAAGCCCATTTAGGACCATTTTAACCTTGAACCCCAACCGATAACATTCATCATCACCCTTATCTTCCTCTCCTCCTCTAAACCCTCTTTCTCTGCAACCATGGCGTTTGCGGCAAAACCCATTCTCAAGCCTTCATCCATGGCCAACGCTTGCCTCCTATCGTCCCCTTCAATCTTCGCCGGAAAATCGCATCAACACATCTCCTTACGCCTGAAACCGATTCAAATCAACCTGTCTGCTTCCTTTACATCCTTCTCGCTGCGAAGAAACCCTAATTCATCGCGTTTCGTGACCTTTGTTGCATCTCAACAGGAGGAAGACAACACATTGGTTATTCAAGAAGAAGAAGAAGAGCAAAGTGGAGGCTTTAGCTGGGGAAACGAAAATCCGGAAACGGAAGCTGCTGCCGACGCCGACGCCGGAGTCTCCGGTTGGGAAGGGAGTGCGGCTGGAGATTCCGGCGACGGAGAGGCGGAGGAGTTTTCTGAGCCGCCGGAGGATGCGAAGATTTTCGTCGGTAACTTGCCCTATGATGTGGACAGTGAGCAATTGGCTCAGCTTTTCCAACAAGCTGGTGTTGTTGAGATCTCTGAGGTGATTTTTCATGGTTTAGTTGCGTTTTTGTTTTGAATTTTTGTGTCAATTTTGATTTTATGGACATCGATTGAAGCTAGGGTTTTGATTGTTGGATTAGGTTATCTACAATAGAGAGACTGATCAAAGTAGGGGATTTGGATTTGTGACTATGAGTACTGTTGAAGAAGCAGAGAAGGCTGTTGAAATGCTCCATCGTTATGTAAGTTTCTGCCAAAAAAAATATGCTTATATTTTCGCTGCAAAATTGTCTTATTATATGCTTATAATCATTGCTTTGCTTTGAAAAACTTGATTAATTATGTTTATGGTGAAGATATATGATGAAATCATGGAAAGATTGTGATTAATTATGTCTAGCTTTGCATTGATTAATAGGTTGGAGTAAGTTTTGTGGTTTCCAATTGTTGGATGTGAAATTTATGTTTGATCCAATTTTATATGTGGAAGGGTAAGTTCAATAAGGTGGTGGCACGATTTGCTACGGTTTTGAGGGTAGAATGTTGGGAAAGCTAGAAGATATGTAGATAGAGTGTAAATAGATGGGTGGCCATAAAGCAAGTAACGATCACTAGGGTGGCACTAGTTGAGGATAGAATAAGGCAAAATTGTTTGGTAACTGTGGGTGTCTGAGCCAGTTTGCGTGCACCTCGAGAAATCCCATGGGGCTCTGAAGTTAACAGACATACAACTCCTCTGGTGGTGATATGTGGGGAGTATATCCAAAAGCTTTTCAAAACTATTTTTTTGTAATTTGATTATTTGCAACATAGATCTTGAAATGCAGTAGAGAGATAAGGGGATTCATATGAAGAAGAGATCTTGAAGACAAATAGAAATTTGCATGATCTATGCGTCTTTCACCATTAGATAGGAGTTTGGGCCCCTAAACTCTAGGGGTATGTTTGGTAAGTGGGTGGGACTGGACATGTTTTAGGATTTTAATCTGACATGGGTAATTTGGAATATAACCAATCTTGTTCATCTTCCTGATTTTTGTTTTACCTATTGGTGGGATAGAAGTACAGTTTTGTTCCATTGAGGGCTTGTCTTGTCCCTGTCCAATTGTTGTGTCCATTATGATTCTTTTGTAAGCAACTTTTGAACTCAAGAACCTCTTCCTAATCGGGTTGAGCGTCGGATCTGTTGAAAGACTTAAAAAGCTTAGATTTTTACGTCACTATATACATGTAATGAGATTGGGTTAATTCATCTTTGATTACATTGACCTATGGATGACGGTGGCGATAGCCAAATGCACCTTATGGTTAAGACCTTGAATGTTTGTACTCCCTCTGACTCACATTTTTGTTTTATTGTCCTAAAATAAGCGTAAATGTTTTTATTTTATTTTCATCCCAAAATAACTGTCCATTTTCAAAATTTAAGTGTCCATGTTCCAATTCTACCCTCACTTATGAGATAGAGAAATTATTATTCCCTCTATTATTCAGGGTAAAATTTTCATTTAGTTAATTAAAAAGTTTAATAATTAGTTAATTACACATTAAAATTAATTAAAAAGTTTAATAATTAGTTAATTACACATATTAAAATTGTCTTTTTTATTATGGACATTTATTTTGAGATGGAGGCATTATTTTCTTGCTATGCAAAGTAAACGAGACACATATGAGTTGGATGATGATTAGTGACATAAGTCTAATGGAATCATGTTGTATTTTAAACAGGAACTAGGAGGAAGGTTTTTGACCGTAAACAAGGCTGCACCAAAAGGATCAAGGCCTGAGCGCACACCTCAGAACACAGGACCGGCTTACAGAATCTATGTGGGCAACCTGCCATGGGATGTTGATGATGTTCGGCTGGAGCAGCTTTTCAGCGAACACGGAAAGGTTGTGAATGCACGTGTCGTTTACGACAGGGATAGTGGTCGATCGCGAGGCTTTGGGTTTGTCACCATGTCATCTGAAAGCGAAGTCAATGACGCCATCGAAAATCTTGATGGACAGGTACCTTCACATTTCTATTTTCGTTTGAAAATAATTTTTCACATCTCTATTTTAAGCGCATACTTTCCAATTCTACCCTTTATTATGAGACGGAGAAAATCATTACTCTCAGCTATTGAGGGCAAAGTCATTTAATTAATTAAAAAGTGTAACGGTAAGTCACTGACATCTCTAGAACGTGCATAATGTTTTGGGACGTAGGGAGTATATAATATTTACATATGGCAAATACGTGGGCACACGGCTAACCTTAGGTACTAAGCGTAAAGTTGTCATTTAGTTAATTAAAACTGTAATAATGACATATCTTTGAAACTACGTCTCTTTTTCATTATACTGCCCACCTATGATGAGGTTTGAACCCTTGGCCACCTGGGAGGCTGTTATCTTGGGTTCAAATGACCCTTTGTTGATTCTTCCTAGACTTGATGGTGTTGAGTTCTCTTTTGGTTTGAAGGATTTATAACGGTTGTTCTTTGACAGAGCATGGGCGGGAGGGCGATCAGAGTAAACGTAGCGGAGGAAAAGCCAAGGCGTTTCTGATTGGATTTTTGAGTGAGATGGAGGAGGTTGAGGTTGGTTTCATTTGGTATTTATTTTATTGGTGTAAGTTGTAAGTTCTATTTAGGAATTTATGTTGGATACTAAGCTATTGAGTTGATGGGGTTTGACTTAAAATTTGGGAGGCAATTTATGGGGTATAAAGGGCTTGTCTTTTATATTATTGTGTCCAACGATTGTTGTTTGCCATTTGGCATTTGCAAGAAAACTAGCATAGTTATGTTGTGGCTATTAAAGGGGATCACGTATTCCCGTAATAAGGGATTGAAGCCGGGCATTCCCAGCCCACCAAGAAACCGGTGGTTTCTTCATGTTCAAAAAAACAAGATTGTTTAGAGCCGATGGGACAAAATCTTATCTATTTTTTCTTTTCAAAACCGATGCTTGTGCCAACATTTTTATTGGAAAATTGGGGGTTTCCAAGTCCATGGCCAAGTACTTATTAATGTTGTTAGGTTGTTTTTTAGAGCCATGACCAACTTTTAAGAGGTGAACAAGGATTGAGAATTTTATCCAAGAATCGAGAATTTTATCCAATAAACTTAACCTAAAACCACATGAACACATGATGCTACATACATATTCAAGTTGTAAAATCATTAAATAATAAACAACATTAACACATGATGCTACATGCATATTCAAGTTGTAAAATCATTAAATAATAATCAGTATACCTACTAGTCAAAATTGGACCATACTCACTTGACCCGACCTATTAGTTTACAAGTGAAGATGATCCGTCACTTTTATACTCACTTGACCCGACCTATTAGTTGGTACAAGTGGAGATGATCCGTCACTTTTAGGAACAAAATCTTAATGGGTTGAGTTGAATTGAATTGTTAACTGACCAACTCGATCCATTTTTGGGACTGGGCCTGGGTCTTTCAAGCTCAATTTTTAGTGAGCAAAAGAAAACTGGGCTTTCTTGTTCGCCACCAATGTTTTAAAAACCGGTTGAATCGGGAGCCAGTAAAAGGACCGGGGTAAATGACCAGTTTAATGGTGCTTTAAGGACCGGGTTGAACCAGCTAGTTTAGTGGTTGAACCGATTGATCTGGTGGATCGAACTGGTAAAAACCCGTTGAACATAAAAATGCTTAGAATCGGTTGAACTAGCTGTCGAACCGGAAACCGATCATCACAACAGTTTAACTAAAAACCCGAATTTTAGAACATTGTTCCCCACTTTGAGGAAAGAGCCTGATTTTCAAAACGGGACTAGGGCTGGTTTACATCAAGATCAAAGATTTAAAACTGCCAACAGAGTTAAGAAACGATGATATGTTCAGTAAATTATGCAAATTTGATATCTAACATGAGCAAACCGAGTATGTGCAAATTTGAGTGTGATTGATCCTTATTCGTTTTTACTACATACATATGCACAAAAGCAGTCACCATAAACGTTAGTAGCCTCGCAACTGAGTTTCTCGATCGGTAAGAGGCACGTAACGGACAGAGGTCTCGCTACGAACGGTGATGGAACCATCCAGATTCTTATCCACAACTTTCAAGTCCTGTGATATTGTCCCCACCGGAATTACCAACCTACCCCCTGGCTTCAACTGATCAATAAGTGGTTGTGGTATCTCCGGTGCTGCTGCCCCAACATGGATCGCATCATACGGTGCATATTCCGGCCACCCCTTTCTACCATCTGTCATCACCCACATTCATATATGTAAAAAAAAAACTTAACTATTTAAAAGAAAGCTACTAAAACGCTAAGGTAGAGATTGTTATTTCTTACTTGCATCCAAAATCTTTTTCATATTCTTTCATAAGTCCGGGGGTTTTCATTGAAATACCTGCTCTAATCTTTTCACGATAGAGGTGGGTCTGCGTATATCACCCTTTTAGGCCCCCACCTCTGGGCGGAAAAGGGTATACACCACCCTTTGAGGCGCCCCACCGCACCGTTCTCACGATCATCATAGGGGAGGTAAGTCAGTACATGCATCCCATTGGCAGAGCCGCAGAGGAGTGGTGCCTAGGCTCAAACCCAGGACCTCAAACATATAGATTACACCCACACCTCTACTGTCGGGACAGATCAGCGGGGACAAAAAGAATTGAACCGAAGACTTCTAGAATGGTAAGCAGGTCCACTAAACATTCCACCGCTCCATGTTTTTAAGATGAACTTTGGGTGGGATATATTAGGCTCGTTTGGTTTGGTTTTAAGAAAGGTGCTAAAGTGTGATGACTTACCACCAACATGCAAGGCAAGAGAACCATCTTTGAGTAATGGGGCAGCTGCGGTTTTTTCGATGTTCTTGATCGATGTCGAAGCCAGCTCAGGTATATGTTCGACGCCAATTGTGCGACCTTGTGACCCGACCATAAGTGCAAAGCATGCAGTTAAGTACCCAGTTCCTGTACAAGATGAATAACTTCCAAAGCTCACCACAAACACTTCAAAGAAATCACGGGAAAAGTGCGAATGCCAAGAGACAAATCCAAATAGAACAACTAAACACATTTCTAGTTTAGTTTACCCCAAAGTAAGTGTAAGCATCTACTTTTCAATTCTACCCTTAACTACGAGATGGAAAAATTCATTACTCGTTGTCACTGAGGGTAAAATTATCATTTAGTTGATTAAAAAGTTTTTATATAGTTCTAAACTGTGATTCTTTCATTGTGGACATTTATTTGGAGCATTTCACAACCTACTTGAAAGAAAGCTTTTGGTAGAAGTTAGAACCCCATGAGGACTTCTAATATAATCATATTAACCTTCATAGCTATCATGTGAAGTCAGTTCACAACAGAATAAATATCCATAATAAAGTGTATAATTTCATTTGATTCCCAACCAATTATATATTTTAGTAGATACCACTGGGGCAAAGGCCACTTGGTTGTGAAAATGAAAATAAAATACCTCTTCAAGCTAGTGTTGGTTTGCATCATTTACCACCTAAGTGAGATGAAAGCTAATATAATTTTCATATGAGGTTGTTTGTAAGGAAGTTATGGGTTTATTAGCATCCCATGTAAACAAAAATACTAAAAAGATTCAACAACAGTGGATATCTAAATGACTTCACATCCATAAATATAAGAACTTCATATTCTGCCTTAGTTTCCAGACATCTACTTTTGCAGAAGGTGGGAAACAGAAACAAACCTATTAATCCATATGGCTTGGGTTCTGGTGAGAAGTTGACGTGAGAAGGGTGAGGAGTAATTATCAACCGTTGGATGCACATTATAATGAGATGCACCAAGATAAGATGCCGAGATGCACCGGATTAATTCCATTCTAAAGCACAATTCATGGGTGGGTTTGAGATAAAAAGTAATCAAGGATTCGGATCCGCTTCTCACGCTAACTCAACTTCTTACACGATCCTTCGCCTAGTCCATATATCCCTTAAACGCAAAGTAGTGTCCACTTTTAAAAGTAAGTGTTTTGCTTTTGAATTCTACCCTTAGTTATGAGAAGGAGAAATTCATCACTCACTATATTAGAAAAAGGACCATTGTCAATTAGTTAATTAAATTGTAATAGTTACACATTTCTAAAACTATGGAACTTTTTCATTGTGAACGTTTATTTTGGAACGGAGGGAGTGATACGTTTTGCACATTTAGCTTTACCAAGGCATCATTAATTTCTTTTTCCTATATTCCAATGAGATATGACTGATACTCCCTTCGTCTCAAAAGTAGGGTTCCACATTGTTATTTTTAGTTTGTCTCAAAAGTAGGGTTCCGCTTTCAAAAGTAAATGTTGCTTTCCCCTTTTACCCTTTGACTATGAGATGGAGAAAACTTCTGCTCCATTGTTTAAAAGAAGTGTAACAATTAACATCCTAAAACTATCATTTTCATTGTGGACGTTTATTTTGAGACGGACAGAGTATAGTCATAGAGCATTTGAACTCCTTGATCATCAACAGTTTATCAGAAGAAGAATATCCATAAATCTGGGAACATGACTTTAACATAGGATGGCCGAAAGCCATTAACAGAAGAATAACCACATTTTTACTAGCTTAGGTATGGCTTCTTCCTTGCTGCTGATAATAACCACAATCAATGCATGAATTCATTAAAACTACCTATGCATCTCAACTCAAATCAAATAAGAGCATCTCCAACAGATTCTCTATAATTTCGTCAAAAATAGAGAAACCAAAAGTTAAAATCTCCAAAAAGAAAATACAATTAATTGTTTTTTCCATTTTGGAGATTTCAACATTGGTTATATTATTAAAATATTCAATAGATTCAATATCACAACAAATTTTCAGATAAAATTTATATAAAATAATAATATAGTCAACTTTATTGATGGGAAACGAATCTAACAATTAAAAAAAACACTAAATTTTAGTGTGTTCTCCAAATTTGGAGATTTTTATCCTCTCTCTCATACTTCCTCCATTTGAGAATTTATTTTGGAGGCCTGTTGGAGATGCTCTACAAAATCAATATCGTCAACCAGTGCAGAAAATACCTGAACCGACGTCCAAAGCATGCATCCCAGGCTGCAAATTATCCACCAACAACTGAAGGCAAGCAGCATGCATATGAGGTGCAGAAATGGTGGCCTTAAAACCAATTTGCATGGGACTGTCTACATAAGCTGGGGACCCATCAGGTACAAACAATCCCCTATCGACAGTCTCCATTACTTCTGCCACTTTTTTCGAATGGATAATTCCAAAAGATTTCAGATGGTCCACCATTCCTTTATTCTTGTTGAGGCTACTTCCAGACCAAACTTGCTGTATACAAACATAAAACAATATTGAACTTAAAGATAACACATTAATCCATTTTGTTGCCTGTCACAAGTGAAAGGCAGACGGAAATATTAATATAGTTGGCACGATAAATGTTTCCAAAGGGAAGCTTATAAATTTGTCTATCTAGACAGTATTTAGATTTTAGATAACAAGTATTACAACTCTGAAAGCATTTAAATTATCATCACAAGTGCTCAAGAGTTTGTAGATGTAAACTAACTTCTTCTACACGAGCGTCACATGGTAGGTCTTTGCCTCTATTGTTCAGTGAAAATGGTGTTGATAAACGAAGCTATACTTGTCCCTAGTGCCCAATAAATCATATTACTGGACCTGATCAGATATATTCAATGACAGGACGTACTTACAACCTGCTGACTGCCGCTTACTCAGTAAGAAGTGCTTACAAGGTAAGAAGGGATGTTGTTTACCCCCACAAATATGCTGACCCAGGAAAGAAGGGGGGATTGTCTGAATCACTCGATGCTTAAGTCAACCTTACCCAAACGCTTGGTAGAAAATCATTTTCAGACAGCACTTACCCAGACCGAACTTAACTGCACAGACCGCACTCTTACTTGGTTAGCTTTTACTGAATTTCTGCTGGTAAATGCCCCCCTAACATTCAAAATGCAACGATCCCGAAAAGAAAGTCTAACTGCTTCTTAGTTTCCTACTTCTACATCTTCTAGCTTCCATACAAGAAATTAACATAACAGCTATCAAATAAACCACCACTGGCTAAGGCCCAAGGTAGGTTGTTTGTCATCAGGTAATTGGCATGTGGTTTGTCAATGGGTCATGGTCATGTGGTTTATCATCAATGGCTACGCCATCATGCATCGTCTCAAGCGAAGGATATTAATCTTCAATCTGAAGCAATTATACCAGGTGGAAGAGATGTATACTTCAAGTAAACACGGACTGGTCCCTAAACCCACTTCAAATAGAGCAGCCACATTTTCAGCACGTGTAAGATATAAATAGTAGATACCTATACAGCAATCTAGCCACCAATAAAAAGGATGTGCCAATAATTGTAGACTGTTTCTTCCTCGCAAGGAAATCAAACAAACTGCTATTGCATACAAATCAACATCATTACATTTATAGGTGATAACAAGTATTTGAAATCATTGAAAAGCAAAACTAAGTTATGGAGCATACAAATCAAAGGTATAACAAAACTATTACCCCAAAATTAGGTGCATAAAAGTTTGTCAGTGTATATGATCAAAGAATGATCCCTCTTATAGAAGATTGGTTATAACTTATAGGATGGAAGCCCATAGATTTTACATGGATATCAAAGCCTAATTTCAACCCGTACCTGTATTCATTCAAGTTATTACGCTATTAACCACGCAATGGTCCTACTCTGTGATACATGAATGGATTGTCTCAAGATTAGAGTCCTAGTCTCCAAGATAATGGTACATATGAACATATATGATCAAAGGCGACTCCTCTTGCTGCCAATTGTGTTTCATGACTCAAAACCTGAGATATATTTGAACTAAATTCGGAGTTGAATTTCTCTCAATTTCTCTTCATTTAATGGGAATGCATCCTTTGCATCAAACAACTCCAAAGACAGAAGCAAACGAGGACATGTTAACGATATGTTATCATCACAAAATTATAGTTTTTTTCTTCATAGAAAACCATGGTTGTCAAGAAGAAAAAAGAAGAAAACGAACCAACTTAATGAGGAAAACACATCTAAAAATTAGAGCCAACCATCACAACATCACTTTGTAACTAAATTCACTGCTGAGAAGCTTATTACAAGATACTTGAAAGTATCATCTGCAGAAGCAGAACCCGAAGAAACTGCTTGAAAACTCTCCTTTTGTCCAAAGGACAGACAACTATGTTCACAAATTCAAATAGATCCTCCAATTCAGCAGCAAAACTGATAACAATTTTTAGTATAGATATCAACTAAAAAGGCAGAGTTCACTCTTAAACAAATTTGCATAAGTATTATCTCGCATGATATGAACACTAATTCAATTACACGTGCGAACCACAGAGATTAAATAAATATAGAACCAATTAAAACGTCAACGAAGCCTAGATTTAACGCATAATCATCAGACAAAGTAACAACAACAAGTGTAGAATTGAAGAACTAACAAGGCACATTCCGATGAAATCCAAGGATTTCAGAGCAATATACACGATCGCAAAATTTCCAAGTCATTACGACACTTAGATAGAGATCAACACATGCCGAACGAATTAAAACGTGAAAACGAATCATAGATTAGGCAAAAACATACAGCAGAAACACAATTACAACAAAAAAGCCATCGATTGATTTCAATCTGTAAGAAAAACTACCTGCATCTTGGAGAAGAAGGAATTCCCTGTGCAAAACCTCCTGGTTTGAAGACGACTAAAAAGTGAGCTCGACATGTTCGTATTCTGTTTTGAGCATCGTTTCGTTCGTGCCCCCCACGCTCCTGCACTGCGCGTTGGCTTTGTTTCTGTGATTCTGTCTTTCTGAGCTTATTGGGCCCAAGTTGTGATGAGGCCCATAGACCTATACTTTTTACGCTATGCGTAATGGGGAGCGGGGTGGGGCAGCGGGTTTCATACCCTAGCTCGGCGGGCTCAGAAGATGGGGTACACCGTCATTGATGTCGGCGGGTTGGAGTATGAGTGGCTTCACCATGCCGTTGCTTTTGTGTGTGTCTCGTGTGTGTGTGTTGTGTGTGAGAGGGCTGGGAGGGTTGGGGTACGGGTTGTAGAGGGTTGCAGAGGGCTTG
>LUCG01301021.1:0-13014 GCA_001633085.1 Carthamus tinctorius
TATATAAGGATCTTTTTTTGAAAGCTTATGAAATTGTGATTAGGGGTGCTCAAAGGTTGGGTTGATCGGGTTGAAGACTTTTGATTAACCCAACCCAATGTTTATGGTTTGAAAATTTTCAACCTAACCCAAACCAAAAGGCAACTTAAACCAACCCAAACAAAAATCATACGAATTGGTTAGGTTGATACATTGGTACATGAAACAACTTTTCTTCATTTGCATGTGTGTCTATATATATATATGTATGTATATATGTACGTATGATTTACCGAACTTATATATGCATGAGTTATGTAGAGATGAAAAAGAGATTTAAAGTATATGCAACACCTTAAGGAGTTGTTTACATATCAAGTTGGGTAGGGTTCACATATCAACCCAATACCTAGGGTTTGAAAAAATTTCAACCTGATTAGACATCGGGTTTCTTTGGGTTGGGTTATTTTGCATTGGGTTGGTTGGCTGATCGAGTTTGTCGGGTTTTGAGAACTTTGAGTACTAGTGCATCATGTGCTCTTTCATTTGATTTTTTGCATCCAAGACTAGGATTTAGAATATTTATTAAAATATATTTATTTCACTATAATGTGCACATTTTTTTACGTATTTGTGAAACAAATGTGTGGCGGATTGGTTATCGCTCGTGGGGTTCATAGCGCCCTAACCGAGTTCGAGCCTTCCCGTGCGCATGCCTGAGACATTTAAGTGGGACCATGTTTAGCCCCCAAAATTGTTGGGGATTAGTCGGGCTTTGGCCCGGACACCCTTCCAAAAGAAATGCACATAAAAAAGTTTCACCTTGGGAAATGTTAACTAATACATTAAATACTATCCTTTTATGAGAAAAATCATGTGAAACAAAGTCATAAAGTACAAGATCTCACAAATTTTTACAATTCTCAGATGATTAAGGTTGTGTTTGGCAAACTAGCTGATAAGTTAACTTATGAATACATTATGTTTTGCAAGAACTAGCTTATGAGTATGTAACATGACCAAAAAAGGTATCTTAGGGTATAATATTTAATATTAATAAGGGTATAATTCGAAAAAGCTACAAAGGCTCCTAAAACACTACTCCAACTAGCGTTTCAATAAGCTAGTTATGGTTCATCAAAACATGTACTACCTTATAAGCTAGCTTATCAGCAACTTTATATTTGGCAAACACAGCCCAAGCCCCATGTAAAACAATCACATTGAAAAACAAATCTATATTAATCAATACATTAAATACTATATTTATATAAAAAAATCATATTAAATAAAATTGTAAGATAGAATTTTCGTGAATCTCACAAATTTTAAAATTGTAAGTTCATTAAACATTTTATGAAATGATACTCTTGGTCCCAAAAAAAAAAGCAAAAACAAAAGTGAAAATGATAGATACATGAAATAAAAATGGCCAAAAACCACACTCATGTATCATTCAAGTTTTAAGTCCAAAATACCCAAGTTACCCCTGCTTTAATTTCTAAATTCAAATCTGTTGTCAATCGCTCCTATAGTTAGATGTCAATTTGAACCCTCAATCTCTGATAATTGTCTACCTTCCCACACAAAAAAGAAACCAAAAAATCCACTTGTTGTCTTCCCTCATAGCTCAAGAGCATGATAGCATAATCCCAAATAAATCTGCAAAGTGAAAGAAATAGAAACATTGCCATTATGTTCTTTTAATGTAAATAACAAAAAAACATATAATCTATAGAAAGATCGGATTTTATTCAGAATAAACTTCATAGTTCATGTATGTAAAATTCAAACTCACGGTCATTAAGTTATCTTGATTGTGTTCAAGTCATCTGCACGGTTTTGTATAGGACAATGAACTATCAAACAACGGGTAGGCGGACAGCACATGTTTTTAACACTTGTACGCTTAATTAACGTTGTTGGCATGTATTTTCTTGATCTTAAATCTCTAACAAAGTATTTCATAATAAAGACAAGAAAAACAACTTCTTTCCTCAAAAAGGGTTATATTTTCTTTAAGAATCATTTAGGGGCACACACTCGGCTTATTTTAAGGTTTTCTTTTTCTTAAAGACAAGTTGTTAACATAAATTAATCCAATAATGATCCTAATTGTTACAAAAAAATTAGTTACTTAAAGGTAAATTTTCTATTACAAATAAGCGAATTCAAAAACTATTCTATACAATTTACATTTGGATAATGATCGAAATTTAGACATATGGACAAAAATATGTTTCGTACACAGAGGTGGATGTTTTACTTAAGAAAATGCAAAAACACCCTTATCACATCACATATGATAATACATATGAGGGGATGTGGTCTAGCACAGACGACTTGGCCCATGATCTAGGTCACATCAATAGTAGCCCCGGTTTTAATTAAATAAATAGTATCACATGTGATTGACTATAGTAAAAAATTGTTTTTACGTTTTTTGTAAAACAAAGATGGTTATGTTTTGAACCCTATTATGTCTAGAAATATTAAGATTAACTCTACATGTCTAAAAATATAAAGTTTAATTTACCAAAATTTATTTATTTATTAATAATAAGCATGCATACTTTCTTCATATTTGCATGCCCAAAGGTGGAAACATCATGGAAAAAAATATGCCTCTCTCTCCTATATGAGGAATTAGCCTTTCTAATGAATGGATTGTACTTTCTGCAAGAAAAGATGTACCTTGTGCATAAGAAGTTGTACCTTATGTATCATATTGTTTGTCCACCACCTCAATTACCTTATTGGCTATGGCACTTGCATAAACAAAGGACCCTTCACAAATCTGCAAATGTCATTCAAGATCATTAGAAAAATGGTTTCAAGAATCACCCAAAAAAATTTCAAATTTAAAATACCCACAAATTTCCCCCAAATGAGAGTAGCAAATGTACAACTCAAAGTTGCATAGCATTTGCTCAACAACTTGTACCTTAGAATTGAACAAATAACTGTAGAAATCACCAATGACTCCACCAGCTACATGATGAAGATCCAATTGAAATTCATCAAGAACTTTTGAAACAATTAACAAACAATTCATCTTCTTTTCATGCACCAATTTGATCGTAACTTCATCGTCGATGATTCGAACATCGATTTCCGTGTTCTTCGACTTCCTCTGTAGCCACGAGCTTCTCATTGTAGAAGACGAATCGCCATTAACGGTCTGTTGATGATCGCCATTGCTCCTTGTGTAAATACTCTCCACATCCAAAGTCGAATCATCTTCGGCTTTCCGCCTTTTGATTCTACTTCGACTGCATCTCTTCTTCTCCACCAAGATCTTCAATTTCTCCACGGTTCGTTTGAGTTCATTGATGTATTCGATCGCGTATCCAACCAGCGATGCTCGATCAGCCTTTTTGTTCATGAAATCATACCATAATTAAATTCAACAAGAGAAACAAGTGTAAGGGGGGTTTTTGGGAGTGCTTATCTGCTTTTTTTTTAAACCCTTATTTGCGTTTTCAAAGAGCATATTCAATTTAACTTCTTTAAAATTGCTTATTTACGTTTTTAACCCGTGATAAGCACCTCTATCCAAAGACTTAAAATAACTTATTTGCGTTTTTCAACCCGTTATGATTTACAGTTCAACAAGAGAAACAAGTTTAACGGGGTGTTTGGGAGTGCTTATCTGCTCTTTTAAAGCGCTTATTTACGTTTTTTAAAAGCATATTCACCATAACTTCTTTAAAATTGCTTATTTACGTTTTCAACCCGTGATAAACACCTCTATCCGAACACTTGGGGTAAGTTTGGTTGCAGAAAATTAGAAAACTGGTTTTAATAGCTTTCCCAAATTAGAAAACTGGTTTTAATAGCTTTCCCAAATTTTCTAAACGCGTTTTCTAGTTCTCTTTAAACGGAAAACAAAAACTCCACCATTTCAACCAAACTAAATTGAATCAAAATGTTGAAATCTGATGTTAAATTTTCTCAATACCTTTGCAGGATTTGGAACCAATTCCTTCAAGGCCTCAAACTTGCCATTGAATTGTTGTCTTCTATGTTTTTCAGATGCAAAATGTTTCGTTTCTTTCCCTTTTCCATTGATTCCTCCACCGAACTCCAAAATCGAATCATTCTCATGATACAAGTGGCTCTGGTCTCCTCTCTCCATATCCATTTCGCCCAGAATCGACCCGCAGCCCGTGAAATTGAACCCGTTTGGGAGCGAACTGAGCAATTCTCTGAAGAACGGAGGCTGTGGGGGTAGGTTAAGAGGTAGCAACGGGTCGTACATGGTTTGACCCGATGTTTGATCGATATGAGTCGGATTGGAGAAGAAGATTGATGAAGAACATCTAGGTAACTGGAAGAGATTGAGGAGATCTGGTGGTTGATTAGGCAAACAATCGTCGTTGTTATTCTCCATAAGAATCTGATGATCATTGTGAGTCCAGTTGAGTTGTTGGTGGATATCCATGTTGATTAGATGATGCTGGTGATGAAGCTCGTCGTCAATGGCGGCCGAGAAATTGGGGATTTGGTGGAGATTGGAGACGTGAGGCTGTGCGAAACTGTCGTCTTCATGATCGATATGCAATTGGTGAGTATGAGTTGCAGAATTTGGAACTGGATCGAAGCAATCACTTGTTTCAAAGGTATCTGAATTATCCATCATTTTCTCTGCAAATTGCAAATTCTACAGAGAGAAGGATGTTATTTGGGAAAATTGTAAGTTTCTTTGTTGAAATTGATTGAAAACTTGAAGAATTGATGTTGAGAAGAGGAAGATTGATTCAAAATGTGGTGAGAGATTGAGAATTTGAAGCAGAAATCACCATGGAAACAAAGGAATTGCAATTGAGAGAGAGAGGTAGGTTGGGAGTAGGGGACTGGAGTCTCAAGTACATAACAGACTCATATTTCATGTTAAAGTACAGATTCGGGTTCAAACGAGAACGGTACATGTTTAGAAGATTATGAAAACGAGAGAATTTCTTTTATGAACCATAATTTTGGTGTGAACTTATGAAGCGAAGCTAAAAAGACGATTTCATTGGTTAAATCAATGAGATTGGTTCATGAAATTGTTTAATATGATGAAATTATATTATATAATTCATTTTTTGTTAAAATTGTTTCATATTTCGGTGTTTTTTTACGTAAAATCAAAAGGTTTCATACACTTTTCCATTCTTATGAAACTGTTTCATATGTTTTTATGAAACCTTTTGATTTGTACATAAAAAAACACCGAAATATGAAATAACTTCATCATATTAAACAATTTCATTGATTTAACCAATGAAATCGTTTTTTTGGCTTCGGTTCACAAGTTCACACCAAAGTTATGGTTCACAAATGAAATGGACTCTATGAAAACGATCGAATTATATGTGATTTTGTACTACCCATCACATACAAAATCACATGTGATTTACGACCACACACCTTTTTTACTGTTAATATAAAACCACATGTGATTTGGTTATTTTCGTAATCTCTTAAATGGTTAGCATTCTTATTTGATTCTTCCTCTATAGATATATACACACACACACACGAAGTATCGTGCAAGAAAAAAGAGTTAAGCTAAAAAGCGTAAGAAATGATTGTCCCCATCTTTGATCATTTTTAATCTTTTGTCGACCCATGAAATACGCTTTAACAGAGAATTGACCTGATGCATTTCATTGGTCCCGACAAATGATTATTTGAAATCCTTAGGGTAAAACTAAAATGCCATTAAAAAGTTTGATCTAAGGATATTGTATAGTTGTATACTATCATGACATTTTATTTCAGGAAAATCATGGTTTCTGATGATTAAAATAATATATTTTCTATTTAAAATAATTGTGCTATGAATTAAAATTAGGATTTAAATTAAAAGGGTTAATGAAATCTTGTTGGGGGGAAAGAAGTTTACCAAAAGAAGAAGTAAAGAGAATGAAAGTTTGTTAGAAGAGATTTTGTGTCGGGCCCACCATCTGCTGGTCTGCAACCACCTTCCTCCAAATTTCCAATAAACCTTTTATTTTATGTTTTCCAGAGTTGATGAAAAAAAAAAGAGTAAATTTTATATCTTTTATCAGGAGAAAGGGAAAGAAAAATTAAGTTAATTTTATAAATATAACTCTTTATTTATTTCATAGTTGGATGTGATTGATAATATTGATTTTAAATATTTATTCTAATATTGTATTATTTTCTAGGTAGGAGGACATTATAGTTTGAACTTAAGTTTTTTTTGTCTATTTATAATAACCGCTAATTCTTCCATTTGTTTATGATCACATGACATAAATTACATGGTTCTTATGTTACTTGGTTGTCCACACTAATATGATATTTCATAGAGTAAATTACGGATTTGGTCCATATGGTTTGATGGTTTTTACAGATTTGGTCTCTAGACTTTATTAATTACGGATTTGGTCCCTGTGGTATGCATTTTCTTTCGGATTTGGTCCATATTATATGCGATTTGTTTTGGATTTGGTCAAGTCCCTGAGGTATGCATTTTTTTTTTGGATTTGGTTCTTATAGTATGCACAAATTTATTGAATGGTCGTTAGGCTGGAGGACCAAATCCGAAAGAAAATGCATACCACATGGACCAAATCCGTAAAAACCACCAAACCACAGGGACCAAATCCATAATTTACTCTATTTCATATTACAATTTGAAATAAAAATAATCTTTTTCTCTTGTTTCTTTGGTTTCGGGCTTTAGTGTTTTACTTACCCGTTTTAATAAATCTATCGTTTTCAAAAGGAAAAATATTTCATATTACAATTATATACTTATATTTCATACTTTAACAATCCACTTACAAATAAAAAATATTGATGAGACGTTAATATAATCATATATTATAAACCCTGCATGTTGTTTCTCTCATTCATGTTCCTCCCAACGGTTCCCTTTGATAAACCCTAATTGGCAAACTAAAAGAAATTAAGTTGCTACAACGTGTTAATTACTTAGCAAAGCTTATGCTAATTTGCAATTGCTCAAATTCAATTATTCAAGATTTTTAAAGTTTATTTCTGGTAGTACTTGAAATTCTTCTTTTTCAATATATATGTTCTATTTATTAGCTACTTTTTCCAAAGGTCTGCCATCCAAACATTATATTATAACATGAAAAAAATACATTATTTAATCAATATTCTTCTGATAACTATGAAACAAATCCGACATTTAATCAATTATGTAGGTGGAAATTTTGTGAAAGGTTGCAATTCATCAACGCCAATTTTGGTTGTGCCTCTGTCCCAATATGGCTAATCATTCTCTCGTACCAGCTATTGATCATTGTCTTGATAAGCTCAATTTTAAAAGAAATTATTGTCAACCTCTTTTAATGAATTTTTATCGAAGATTGAAATGATCCAAATTCGAGATTGATAATTGAAAGTGAAACTGCCCAACAATAATAAACCCAAAACCTATCTTTTTATAAAAGAAATTTGATAATTGTCGTTCAACAATTAAATATAGTTACATGAGTTGGTTAGAGTTTTGCATCAAAGGGGAATAAGTGGAACCCACTAAGATTACAAACACACCAAATTTGAGCAACCTAACTAACATACTTTGGTAAATGGTTGCAATTTGTGTGATTCTCTCTCTTTGATAACCACGAGTGTTTGGGACAACTTATATATAACTCAATTAATCTTGTGGAACCTTCAAGATAACAGTTAAGAAAATCCCTCATTGATTTGAAAATATAACGACTTATGAGGATTATTAACCTTAAGGTCTAGATTTTATTTATCAGTTGAATTAAGCCTCAAGGTTTCTGCTAATCCTTCTTTGCTTCCATCATATTTACGAAAATGTCTTCACTCTGAGTTGAAGGTGTCTAATGACAAATAAGTATAGATATATGTTTTGTATGAATTAGCTATGTTAGTTGGACTGTAGAAAAAAAAGGTTGTTTCAAGTGGATAAGATCAGAAGATGTTGTTTGCATGAACACCAATAGATTAAGAAGATCGAAAAGACATGGATACTATAGTATACCAAACACAACAAGTGGAGGAACAACAATGTTTAATTATTGGGTAAACAACGCTCTTTTATTTAATACAGATAAGGTTGACAAAATCCATGGAAATCGTATAGATTGACAAAGTGAACAAAGATCTAACCTAATTCACAATGAAAAAGATTTGCAAATTTGAATAATAGATGTTACAGGTTATTGGAGACACAAGGATCAATCAGTGTGAAACGAATTTGCAAGTAAAACCTCCAAAACTTGTTTTTTAACTTAAAACATTTTTGAGGAGTCTAAGTGAATCTTTTATTGTAAGCTCTCTACAAATTTATTTTTATACATATCAAAATGATCTCGGGTGTGAATTGTGATGGTCAATTTATCTATCCTGATTTATGCCCATTTGTAAAATAAAAAAAACAAATTCCATTTGAACTTTGTTTTTTTTTTTTTTTTTTCAGTTGTGACATTCAATCACATAGTCCCTTTGACAACTGCATTAATGACTAAAATACTGATTTAACCAACATAAAATCTATTTTCATGTCTCTAAAATTGCAATCATGATAAAATCTTGGTTTATTTAATTATCAAGGGCTCTCAAACACACATATATCTAAAATACTGATTTAACCGATATTTATTTAGCAAACCAATTTTCTAATATTCTCAAATCTTTGTGGGTCTTCATTTGTACAAATTCAACTTGTACAATCTAAGTATCGTACAATAACTAACAAGAGGGTAAAAGTACCAACAATTCATTTCATACGACAAAATTAGTGGGGAATAAATATATTTCATTTATGTGTTATAATTAGTGAATTTAAAGTATAACTTCAATTTTATTTTTATTTGAACAATGTACATAATCTCAAAAACGTTTATTTGTTAAATACAAATTTCAGAAGAAAAAAATTAGTTAAGGGAGAAATTCATATTTCTTAAATTAGGATCGAACACAAAGTTAATTCGTTTATAGTTTCCGGAAGTGACGGTGATTTTGATGTTAATAGGGGTGCCAATAGCATTGCCCTAGATTATCCGGGATTTACTATATAATTGTGAGCTTCATTCATGCTTAAATAAATAACCTAGAAGTCACAAACTCGTTAATACAAAGGGATCAATTCGTAAACTATCAAAATACAAGGGTATAAAATGTTAAATTCGGTTAACAGAAACTGCCATTCACACCATCAGAGTTGTTATAACAGGTTGAATGACTTAATTCCCTCATAACACATCAAATAATACTTTAGCAGTCAAGAGGTTCTGTAAGCAACTCTACTGATCTCGTGGACCCTGAAGATAACAACCAAGAAAATCCTCGATGGTAGAGGCCCCCAGCTATAGAAAGAAGCTGCATTTATCTGACGGTGGGCCCACAAACGATAAGATATGAGATCTTTTATCACTGAATGTATTTAGGGATTTCTCCTTTTCTCAAGAGGGATAAAGAGTAGTCAGCTATATCCATCAGATCTTTGATGTTGTGAATCGATCGTTCCTCCGCAGCCACCATGAAAATGGCTCGTGCTTGTGCTTTCCGGTGCAATCTTGCTGCTAAATTTAAAGGCAAATCGGGGGAATTTAGGCTCCTCAGTATTTGTCGATACAGAGAAAGAACCTTTCCCCTGTTTCTTGCCAAATCCTCTGCAGTTGCCCAGATAAGCCCTTTCGACATTTGCCCAGATAACTTCAAAACAAGTTTTAGAACAAAAATTAGTACCATTCTACGAGTTCTTAACCATCAATCACTAGGCGATATATTTAATTCACATCATCATGATACTTGAAAGGCCCAATGGTCATTTTCAAAATGAGCGAAATAGAAGCATTTATCATAGCAACAAAGGCAAAAAACGACCATTAACAACTTAGCAATTCATGTTTAACGGACGGCGAAGTAACACCATGATGAACTGGATATGGACCACCAGGCTCGGTCCTGAGGTTTCAGATGCTCGGGGTGAAAACTAAATTAATGCCCCTAATATATTAAAAACCGCAAACAAAATGTACTATTTTAAGGCATTTGGAAAACTAGTCAAGCTAGGTGGCTTATTCACAAGCCAATCTTTTTTAATTATGATAAAAAGATATAACAAGAGACATGAACCGAAAGCATTTTTTATCCAAAACTTTAAGGTTTGGAAACAAGATTCTAGAGGTACCATGATGAAAATAGTTGATCCTAGCAGACCCCGCGCATAAAGACCAACTCGCAAAATAATAAGATTGGATTGAGACTTTAGAGCTATGTGCATTTGCAACAAAACAATGAAAGAAATGACTCCTTATATGTAAATGGTAATTGAGGATCACAATCAAAATACTAAAAGCAGATACGATAGAGAAATAAAATACTACTCAAGGGTAATGTTTCATCCTCCAAAACAACACTATTTCCCTCCCCTAATCTACAAATATTCTCTGAAGTAAGCTTAACAAACTTATTAAACTCATTAAAGAACTTATTGATGCTAGAAGCCTAGAACCACCACCACTACTACTTCCTGAACTCAAAGAAGCCAAAACTATAGATGATTTTCTTCTCCCACCAGCCCCCAAAGATCCCCAACTTTTCTATCGTAATGAACAAAATTAGAGACAATTGAAGAGCACCCATCTAAACTAAAACAACAGTTAGAGTTGGAATCAAATACAAAGTTGCTCAATTTGGATAGAAAATTGAACTGACCGCATTACTGGTTTCTAGAAAACACAAAGAATAATCATCAATAATAAGGGAAAATATAAAATAGGTCTTATTATATACAATAAGCAAAAGAATAATCATCAATAATCAAGTAACCTCATTCTAATATTCACCAAATATACAAACTGAGAGCTAATATGTTTTTCATGAATGACTTTGAATACTATAACCATTTTCACCATAACTTGTACGCTCAATAACAATTCAACTGTGGCAATTCAGTGGTTCAATTCAAAACTTTTAAACTACACAGTAAACCTAATAAAAAATTCAGAATCTATTTGCGCATTGTAAGTAAGACATGTTTAATGTTTTCAGAAACAAAACAAATTACATCGTAAATTACACAGTAACCGAGTAAGGAGAAAAATTAAGTGAACAAGGCAGTGTTTGAAGAGGCGGAGTCGCAAAGATGATTGAAAGAGAGAGTAGCAATGAGTATTGGGGCAGAGCATATGAGTGTGAGTTAGGGCAGACCAGAGAGTGGAGACGCTTAGGGCAAAAACAAGGCCAAGAGACCAAGTTGGCAGGCCCAAACAGTGAAAAACAATCCTACTGAACCTATCAAAGCTGATACATGGTTGGGCCGGTGATGCCCATGGCCGTTGCCCTCATGGCCTATAGCCCACCGGCCATGTGGACTACTACAAGTTATGCAAAAACCACAACACCTCACATTCAAATGTTCAGTGTTCTTCGGTTCTTCCTTCTTAGTTCCGTGGTTAAAAAAGGTCTACTAAGTTGATTTCTACACAACTTTGTTTAGAATTATCACCATTAGTTGGCTCCGATGAATCAACAATTGCTTTTCTATTTGTTAAACACACTAGCAAAGCAATTGTCAGATATCCTACAATGTTAAGCAAAGTGTCAATTATCCTACAATTTCAAGAAAATCGTCGATGTCTGCCAAGTAATTAAACAATTAACTCAAGATTCATGTACTTCTTTGAGGACTGTCAGCTGCCAAGTAATTAAATAGTTAACACTTTCTAAGTTTCATTAACACTTGACAGTTAGCTCAAATACTCAATAATCATGGATTCCTGACATGTAATTGAACAACTTCACATCAAGTTTTAGAAATTTAGAAAACTTGTAGGTTTTTCACACTCGAAATCTCATACTCTCAAGTCTCATCCACCTTCCATAGATCAAGTTCTAGAATTTTCAACCCCAATGGGGCAGCCTACTGGTTAAGGCTTGTGGAAGGTGTAACAACCAACCCAAGTTCGAATCCGGGGNTAGCTCTCGGTAAAAATTACCAACGATGTAGTCTGGCCAAAGCCCAGATGAACCTTATCAAAAAAAAAGTTCTAGAATTTTCAATTTTGACCTAGAAATTGGATGGTAAGAGATGACAAGATTGGACAGAAGGGGGGGTTAAATGACCAATTTACCCTAGTCAGTTGTTTAGTGTTTCTTTACCCCAAATAATCAAATCTAAATGAATGCTATCAATCAAAAACATAAATCAAGAAAACAATCATGTATCAACAAAAAAAACAACAATAATGATGTATCAACAAAATGCTAACAATATATCAACAAAAACATGCTATCAATCATCATGTATCAGAATGCTATCAATACATCAACAAAAAAACATGTATAAGAAACCATAGATTAGATTGGTAGTCCAACAAAATGCTCCAAGGAATCACAAGAATCATAGTTTGGAATCGCAAAGAATCACCAACACAGTGGCCAAAAATCGCAAGAGAATCACAACAAAATTCAAGTTCCAGTGGCCAAAAATATCAAGATTTAATGATTTCGAGTAGCCAAAAATCAATTAGGGTCAAAGAAAAATCGACTTGGATTTCTGTAGAAGGAGTGGATTACCTTATTCGATTTCCTTAGGAGTGAAGTCGATCGATTGCCTGTGTAGAAGGAGAAATCGTATTAGGTAGGTTCAAGGGTATTTTGGTATATTTATGTTCTATCAAAAAGGGGAAAAAACCTATGTACAAAATATTCAACAGATTTTATTAGGTTATCACTAGCCGATTCCTCTTAGTACTATATTAGCGTCAATCAGTTTTACCATAAACTTATTATAAGTCTTCTAAAGCTGATATAGATCGATTTCGAGCTGTATCGGGTATTTTAAAGTATCTATGGAAACCACGAAAAATAGGTCGAAAGAAGCTTGAAAACCAGCATCGGAAACACGGCCGAAGCCGGCTGAAGCTTCCAGCATCGGAAACACGGCCGAAGCCGGCTGAAGCTTCCTCGCGTCGCGAGCATGACGCTGGATCACGAGATCAGTCTCGAGTCGATAGCCTTTATCGATTTATTTAAATATTTTATCACTTAATAATTATCTTTAGTATT